>JAOTRI020117756.1:0-12410 GCA_028564885.2 Zoanthus sanctaehelenae | reverse complement strand
TGATTTAAAACCAGAGTCGAAACATAGTTTTCTTGTTTAAGAAAGATTGAATTCTTTGACTCAGTACCATATGGTGCTGGCGGTTTAGGCCCTTTTAGGAGTCAAAGGGTTAATGTGATATGTTTCACATAAGCAGTGAGAGTAGTGACCAAGATATCGTCATAGCATTTTCTCCACCTATTGTAGGTAGGGGGTCACGGGCACCTCAGGACCCCCCTGGCTATGCCCCTTCTTGCACCACACATATGGCATACCTGTCTACTGGGTTATCGGACTGGGAATCCAAGATTTCAAAGCCTCTAATGGTTGGTTTGACCACTGGAAGAATAGGCATAGTGTTACATTTAAAACAGTCTCGGGCAAAGCAAAATCATGCACAGCAGACATGACAGCATCTTGGCAAGAAATGACTTTGCCGACTTTGCTAACAAATTACAAATTGCGAGACATTTACAATGCAGATAAATTCAGTCTTTTCTATAAAGCCTTACCTAGTAGATTGTTGCATTTGAAAGGAGACAAGTGCGTTGGGGGAAAGCACAACAAAAAACGCATAATTGGTTTGGCAGCCTCAAATGCTGCAGGTGAAAAACTGCTCATGTTTGTAATTGGAAAGTCTGTCAGGCCTCGATGTTTTTCAGGCATGTTAAAGTTGCCCTGTAGATATCGTGCACAGAAAAAAAGGGAGGGACAGTGACTTATTTGAAGAATGGGTGCAAGAACAGGACTGGAAGTTTGAGAGTGAAGGGAGAAAGATTGCATTAATTATTGACAATTGTCCCTCCCACCCACAAGTCGACAATATAAAGGCGATCAATCTTGTATTTTTGCCACCAAATACAACATACAAAACTCAGCTCATGGACCAAGGCATTATATGGTAAACTAAAGCCCACTCCAGGTCTGGTTGTGTACGCAAATTTATTGAAGTGATTGACCAGAACAAGCCAATGCCAACCATAACTGTTCTTAATGCAATGGTCCTTCTGACACAGGCCTGGAGCACAGTTTCAAAGGAAACTGTTCGCAACTGTTTTAGGAAGGCAGGTATTGGGTGCAAAGAGCAACTAAGCACCATCTCTGACGAGGATGACCCTTTTAAGATCCTAGAAGAAGATTTCCTTGCATTGAGACAGAAAGATCCAGAGCTGGCACCGATAGAAAATATACTGAAGTTGTCAAAGAGGCAAATGATGGCATCATGACATCAGAAAGTGCGCTGTTAACTGATGATGAAATCTTAGACGAGTTCAAAAAATGTGGCAACACAGTGATGGAAGTCGACGATAATGATGAGGATGATGACTCCGGGGAAGGACCACAGAAGCCAACTAGAGCAGCAATCTCAGAGGTTATCAACACACTTTCATCCTATAGTCTCTTCGATGCAGATAGAGCTGACAAGATTCGTCGACACATGAATCAACTCACATACATTATCGAGAAAAACATTCATAGATCTCAGAGACAGCTCCTAATTGATAGCTTTTTAGGCTAATTATCTTTATATTGGCCACTGCATTCTACTTAATATTTTTTTCTTAGATATTAGAAAATACTGTTTTGTTGAAAAACATTTGAATTAAATATGTCCAGAGATGATGTACTGCTCACTAAAATGGTGAAAATAGAGCAAATAAAGCTATTCAAGGGTGAAAATGGCATATTTATTCTTGACCCCGATAATTCGAACCCCCGATAAGTCGAAGTCTGAAGGAAACTACAAAATACTGTATTTTAAAACTCATACTTGTGGGCTATCTACTATGCTTTCTAACAAACAATTGACCAACCATGTGGAGTACTTGCAAGTGGACAACAAGAGAACCTTGGGTCTGCCATCAAAAATATCAATTCAGCTGGCCTTTGTTCTGTACAGTCAATTCAACATACCAGTTGCCACAAGGATAAATGATAATGTATTCACAATTTATTTTAGTTTATCTCTCAAGCAGATTTAAGCAACTAGCAAGGAGCAGACATGGCTGGCCCAGTTGGTAAGACCTTTACTTTGCAGTAACAAGGTCCCCAGTTTGATGCCGGCAGTCTGCCAAGAATTTGTGTGACCTTCTTTTCCACCTAAGCCAACTCAGCTTTCCAACCTTCTGGGGTAGATAAATGAGAACCAGCGTGTGCTGGGATGGATTAGTGTCCCGTCCAGGATAAGTCATAGACTTTCATCTGCTTAACACTACAGAAACCGGAGATAAACGCTGGCTCCATGGGCCACGAGGCTTGTAAACGATTTAGCTTAGGCGCAAGAAAACAGCATTTTACTGGACATACATTGTATAGAGTAGCTTTTATCTGTTATTACAGTCATTAAAGAATTTTAAAAAAAATTCAGATGCTGAATTAAAAAATTTTCAAATTATAAGGATTTATCTACACTTTTTGTCTAACAATTTATTTATATTTAATAATTTAACTTTATTGAATTATTAATTTTATTAATTTTGCAATTTATTCCACTTTAATTTATTTACTACTTTTACTATTTAACAGACTCACTCTCATCGTGCTCATCTATTTCAAAGTCTTCATCCTCCTCGCTATCTTCATCATCTGCTCCTTCCCCAAGGGCATACTGCAATAATGGACTATTTTCTACTGGCTTGATTTGCCGTTTGTTTGGGCCTCGATTTACTGTAGACAAAAAATCAATAACAAAGTCATACTGTATCAGCTCAGCAATAGACAATAGCATATAATTGGGAATTAGGTCAAAAGAACTGAAATTCTTCTTAAAGATGTGGTAAGCCTTAGTGGTCAGAGTTCGAGCTTGAATGTGGAAGACCTGGGGTCGATTCCCCGACTCAGAATACTAAATGAATTTTTCCTTGGTGATCCCAAAGGCAAATTTGTCACGACCTTAGACAGTATTAAATTTTCTTAGCCTTTGGGATGCATGGATGATACTTTTTTAAAAATTCTTTTACCCTGTTTTTCTAAAAGCTGCTGGATGTCAATCATCTCTGAGACATATTTTCTCTTAAAATAACTGTCCAAGAAATTTTGGGCCGTTGTTAGTTCTGGTTCAGCTGTTCCTTATACTGTAGGAGCATACGTAATGTACATGTATAATCTGCAATTACACCTATTGTTTTTAGAAAAAAATTCCTAATAATATATAATAATAATAACAATATTATAATAATAATAATAATAGTAATTATCACATCAAACTTCAAATTTAAGCTCAACCTAATCACAAAGCACAAAGTGATATAAGAGATAACATCGAACTGAAATGCTGCTTCTAAAATTTTGTTTTCTTTTTTACAAAGCTTCAGTTAATAGTCAGTCCTTAATCCTGGGGGTACTCTCATCTTGCCGAGTACCCCTTTCATGAGATCAAGGTAATGATCTTATTCAAATTACCTCATATAAAAGGCTAGCTTAAAAATCAATTTCCTTCCCTGGGAAAACTTGATTGTTTCCACAAACCATATCTGCACCTTCCCTTTCATAGAAGTGAACACATTTAGGTGTAAGCTTACTTTTGAGACTCATTATCATCATTCGGTTTGCCTAGTTTGGTGTAGTGATGGTATACCGTGCAAGATAACGACACTCACTAGGAAGGTGCTGTCTCTTCTCTATTATTTATAAATAGTCAGTCTTCTTAATTACGAGTGTTAAACCATACACCAGGTCCCCTAACCCTCTATCAGGGAAGAAAAAAACAAACCCACAAAATTTACAAAACACGTAAATGCACTAGATAAATCTGATATTATTATTGCTGATATTATTATTATTATTAATTTCTTACTAATATTATTATTATTATTAACTTATTACTATCATTACTATTATTGTCATTATTATCACTATTGTTTTTATAAGAATAAAAGCAAAATAAACTAATAATAGCCTTTACAAATTATAGTGGCTTTAAAAAGTTAAGCTTTCTTGATAGTGATTTTGAGAAGAATCTTATTTGAAGCATTTGAGGGTATAACTATCGAAACATATTAAAAAAATACTAATTATGCCACTAAATAAATTTCTAGAATGAACGCAGTTTTTGTGCACATGAATAACTTGACTTTATACAAAAAATATTAAAATGCCCCAGCTGTTCATCTTTCACTTCTTCAATCTCACAAACATTTGAAAACAGTTAAGCAAATGTTGCTAATATCACTTCGCCACTATGTACGGCTGCAACACACGTGATGGTTGTGTGTTAATGTAGTGCGATGTCAAACGAATAATGAGGACGAGAGTAGCACTCATCTCACGTCTGTCGGAAAAACGTCACCTGTAGACCTGCGCTACCGAGTACCCAAAAACTCCATACCATAGGTATAACATTCCAATTTACTGAAGTTAGCTCAATTTATTTGTGGGAATAACGATTCATTTTATTACCTTTTGATAAATTCTTTTCAGAATATTTATCAATGAAACACTGTCACGCAAGCATTTCAAAACTTTCACTTAGAATGCAAGACCTTGGAAAATTACAAACGCTATAAACCTGCAGGGTAACACTAAAAAGTAATTTTTCAAAATAAGACATGGTTAGACTTCCTTATGGAGTGCTTTAAATTATTTGTTTGCCATCTATTAAAATCAATTAGTCTGGAGCCATAGCAAATAATTTCAGTGAGGTATGTGAACAAATATCTCAGAACTCACGTGCATCTTAGGCCTTTTGACTGCAGCCTATATTATAAAAGATGAATTTATGATTCTTGAAAAAAAAATTATTTTTCTTAGAAAAGGATTTTTAATCTAGCTTTTTTTACTGACAGGTTGTTCTTACTTACGCAAAGACTGAAGGAATTTTTGTCTTTCTTTCTCTAAATCTTGTTTTTCTTCCTCCGCCATCTTGCAAGTTATGTACCAGTCTTACTCATCTCCAGCATTTTGCCCCGTTGAGGAGTAGAACCGAATTTTACGAAGCAGTCGGTTTGTATTCATGAAGAGGGAACTTCAAAAAATATTTTTTCACGGCATAAAGTTCATTAATGATTAAAAATAACGTTAAAAATATGTAAGTCTGAACCAACCTTGAGGCCGGTTTCCTCAAAACAGATCTGATCGAGCTGGCTAGTAATATTTCTAGTGTTTAAATATTCATCCCAAGCAATCTTATCAATGGACTTAAACCTTTTTTTTTGGATATATTAATTGTAGAAGACGCCCCGTACCCAAATTTACAAATATCACACTAAGTACCCGAGTTGTAGTAGACGCTTCATCACCCAAAAAAACGCTCTTAGGAGGCTCCTTCTACAATATATCCCTTTTTTGTGCTGTGGTAATTGATCCTTGTCGCACTTCTAGGTGGAGGTGGGCAGGAGGAGGCAGTGTGGAAGACTTTGGCGGAAGAAATCAATAACTTAAGGGAACGAGCGCCTGAACTTACACCGAAGAATGTAACAGCTGGCATTGTTGGGGAATGTGATGATGGAGCGGTTACTGTTGAAGTTGATCCCCTAACTGATGAGGATACACTATCAGAGTTTAACCACTCAGCAGATACAAATGAAAAGGAAGAAGAAAAAATGGACGAGGATGAGATTGTGATTGTAGACGAACCTCCAAAACCACCAACACAGTGTGAACTGCGGGGTGCAATCGGTGTGCTTAACACATTCAGCTTTTTTGCTGATGATGCGTACGTCGATAATCTGCTCAAAAGTACCAAAACTTTCTCAAATCATAGACCAGAGTTTCTCGGTTGCAAAAAAGCAACAAGTTATTAAAAGTTATTTCATCTAAATTGAGTGAGAGCTATACGACATGTGTTCTGTTCTGTTCTGTTCTTTTCCGTTTTTGTTTTTTAAATACGTTTTGTCTGTAAATAAAGGTCAAGATCTTCATTACAAAGGATGTTTTCTTGTTAGAATTTAAACTTACTCATATAATCAATCAATATCCAGTCAACTAAGCGAAATTTGATACCACCTTCAATTTTTCGAACTCCCGATCGCGATTTCTCGAACCAATTTACGTTTCGAGGTTCGAGAAATTAGGATTCCATAGTATATTGCATTTTAAATAAACAACGCCCTCGAATAACGTCGCACCCAAATCATGAAAATTTAATAAGCGCCGCGGAATTTATATTTATTCCAGCAAATAAGTTACTAGTAATTTCTAATAGAATATGAATGCCGAGAGTACATTACTCTTTTTTATTATATGGCTTGATAATTTCTCGCAATCTGAGTGATTGTTGACGCATATTTTCCTGTAATGACTTGTCATTACCTGCATTTTTGCGCTATCTGCGCGCAACCGGAAATTAGAAATTACTTCCAATTATGACAAAAGTCGTAAAAAAGCTATAAAACAAAAAAAAATAACTTATTAACTTCGTCCCTTCAGTCATTACACTGGGAAATCTGAGACCTCGGTCTTGATGTATTTGCCTTACTATTGCTCGGTCAATACGACAAGAGATTTCCCTGATATTTCCCTGTGATGACCTCACTCCCGGTTAATATGTAGTATAATATTGTGACGATAGTACATACTGATCTATTTTCCGTATATTGTACTGTTAATGTATTAACGAAGAGCAAATTATTGTTAGAATGAAAGCACTTTTAGTTGTATTACTTTATCACGCGCATAGTTTCGTGATATAACACATTTGAACTCTTACAACCGTTTGACGCATTTCTCGTGCGTACCGTGATGCTGTTTAACAATTAGTCCCGTAACCTTTTCGGGCTACGGGTCAATAGCCTATTCGGCTTCGGCTCATGGGCTATTGAACCCGTGGATCATGAGGGCGAAGGGTCTAATTGTCAATTAGTATCACCCAACTAGTCGGACAGAAAAAGCAATAATAAAGTTAGCAAATGCAAGTTGATGAAAGATTTATTTGAGAATAAAACGAAAGAAAGCGTGCGAATTTCGCTACTCGATGACTATTACAAATAGTTCTCTAGTAGCGCAGCCTTAAAATGCAGGATTTGATATTCTATACTGTCTCACCGTAGTCATTCTCTCAATTTTGTTTAAAAAAACATTTTGATTTTATACTTTTTGACGCAAAATGTTTTTGGTTAATAACTTTTCTGGCGCCTTTTTTGTGCGTGACTGATCAGCACTTTTTTCAAAGAAAGAAAAGTTTTAAAAATGATCAAGTTCGATTCCTTGGTCCGAGGTAATAAATAGTAGACTAATTTTGTCATTGTACACTAAACTATGATTTCAAAACATTTTCAGTTTGGGCGGAAACCCAAACTTAGCTTTATCGATGGTTTTGTTTAAATAAATTTAAAAATTTCGGTAAAATCAAATATGTTAAAAGAATTTAGAAAAAATATTATGTACATATTTTAAAGATAATTTTAATACATTTTCTTTTGTGAGAGTTTCTCTTAACAATCTCTGTTGTCTTTGCCAGCATGTAACAGCAACAACTGAAGGCACAACGTCTATTTTTGAGGTGTTTATCAAACATCCAACTTTTCTTCGCAGCAGTTGTCTATCGGTAAAAAAATATCCAAACGTCATGATTTAGAAACTGTGCTACAAAATGACATGCAACAATTGTCGTCGTGGGTTAATGGAACTTTAGTATTATGAAGCAAAATGTTAAAGATTATCAAAGCCTTCGCTTTCAGTTTTTCACTCTCTGCAATTTTTAATAAGTAATATACCATTACATTCAGTTTTGAGAATATTTCAAGTGTAAACATGCAACCTTCACTTATATTTTGAATTCTTTGTTGAAAATAATCGGTTGCTTGTAAACTTAAGGATTTATACAACATCTTTAAACATCACCGTTAATGAAAGATCAAAGAAGATAGAAAGGGGAAGTAAATAAGATGTAAAAGTATTGACACAACCTATACATGAAATGCAAAATCATGAAAGATTTTCACTTTGATGCCGGAAAGCAAGGCATTGGTGTCTGTGAGGCGAGTGGCCGACAAGTGTTCACCTTCGTTATCGACGTTACTCCGATCAGATATACCAACACAACAATCACCCGCAAAATACCATAAACTCAGTTTAAGACCTTGTTAATTTTAACGATTTACAAACGTGGATCACCGAAAGTTATGGGTTGTGATTTCCAACAAGACTTGCTCACTCAAAAAGAATAGGGCGGCAGAAAACATTGTCTGCGTGGTTAAATATAGTTAATTGCCTTGGGCAAAGATGAAAATGTATAGGAACGCTTTTCTGCTCCAGCTGTAAAAGAAAGAATCTTTGCTGCTGTCCTTTGTTTGCCCAAATGATTTAGTTAATACGATTTAATTTTAATTACCTTTTGAGCGTGTGTTACATTGTCTGCTGCCTCCCTAGTGCGACATTTGTAAATTCACAAGACATTCTTTACGATAAGCAAAAGCTTGGAGCATAATTGAAACCGTGGGTGATTTTCCAGTAATATGATAAACTTAGCATATCAGAGTTGCGAAATTGATTTCCCGTTTAAATATATGGATAAATGCATGTCATATTAAACAATGAATTGTACATAGTCCAACTGAAGTTATTTAGGAACCTTGATCGGTGCACAATCGATATTGGTCGCTAAGTGCAAAAATCATCTCCATCAAACTAAAGAACGTATTTAAAAACTTCAAGGTAAGAAGAATGTTGAACGAATGGTCTTGCAAGATGTCCTCGCCACAAATTAGCTCTAATTTGCCTCGACATTCCACAGTCCTTGATTACGGGCGTACCATTCCATTAAGACATCCTCCGGTCTTGTCGGCTGCCAATTTACAATTGAATTCGTCTTCAGTAACAAGTGCACCACATTGCACTCTGGAGCCACTCGAAGTCTCACCAAGAGGGCAAATGACGGAAGCTATTCGTGGCAAATGCTTAGCACATCCACTGCCCATCAAGACAACAAACTGCTCCCCTCTATTAACGCTACGAAGCAATCCCCATAGTCACAGCGCGGACAAAAAACGATGGCAAACGGCAGATTATCGCTGGATGTTCACCAAAAGAAAATGTAAGTTTTTAAGCATGTTTTAGATATATTTTTTCCAGTTTCAGGTTATTGTCTTGCATGTTAAAATTTAGAGTTTATCTAAGGAAACATGACATTGTTTCAAAGAGTTTCAGTTTTAAACGGGTCCGTTTATAAATTAAAACTCAGCGAGGTTCAAAATTTCACTAAATATTAAGAACATTTCAAACTGATTTTATCTTATTTTTTTTTAAAACAAACTTAACCTAACTTTAAATTTTCTATGAAAATGAAAATCTTCCAAAGAGCTTATAAATGCATATCGTTTACTCGCACAATAATTATATTATTCTTTTTGTCTTTGGAGATACTTTACATCTATTTAATTGAACCAAGTTTTGTCTCTGTATTTTAGAAATTAAAGTTCTTTCCCAAATATTTAATCCAAATGTTAGTGGCCCTTTCTTGCACATTTGGATAATACGCGGATTACACCAACTTCCTTCTTATGTTTTTGAGATTATTTTGGCCTTTCGAATTCAAACCTAGTTCGAAACTACACTAATAGCTATTTATCAAGTTAACTAAACATACGAGTTTTAAATGTTTTTGTCTGACCACAATGTAGTCTGCAGAGTGATTTGTCAAAATCAGTGAATGAATCTTTCGACCTCTTGTCACTTTGATTGAATAAAAACAAACATATTTGAGCTTTCGTTCTTGTTAGTGTTACAGTGTATAACTATAAGGTGGAATTGTTTGTCCTTTGTTTTAGTTTTCATTTTCAAGCCA
Organism: Zoanthus sanctaehelenae; assembly: GCA_028564885.2. Classification (NCBI taxonomy): domain Eukaryota; kingdom Metazoa; phylum Cnidaria; class Anthozoa; order Zoantharia; family Zoanthidae; genus Zoanthus; species Zoanthus sanctaehelenae. The sequence continues at coordinate 2,710 of JAOTRI020117756.1, read as the reverse complement.
TAAAACTTAATCTCAAAAAGCTTCGGGAATTGAACACCACTACAATAGTCTATAACCGACCAATTTGTCAGTGGACGACTTTGAACGCCTGTAAATTAATGTTTCATAAAAAGAAAATAGTGGAACTTGGGATAACTTAAAATTATGTAATGCTTACTTTACGATTTGATTAGTATTATAACGAACTTGTTGTGATTTAAACCGCCAATCAAAAAGTTGCAAAGACGGTTGTAGATTAATTTATAGAGCTCTTTCAGCTTTGAAAATATTTTGTCGGCATTTGTTTCAATTTTCCAACAACTCGGTACTGAGGCAATTAAAATGAATTTATTTCAGTCTTAATTGATAAACACTTCTCACCAATTTAGAAATTAGAGTAGTGAAATGTCGCTAAAACATATTCTAACATAATCTTATTCTCCAACATTTCTGCTATATATATTTTCCAGTTCTTGTTTACTATAAAACTTATAATTTCAAATTAAAGTGTCGAGGCTGTAAATATGTTTTAACTGATCGCGATAATAATTCTGCCGCCAAAGCTATGAATATTACAAGTCTTTTCCTGTTTTTTTGGACAGAGCAATTGAAATATTTAAGGTATTGTATAAAATGAAGAATTCTTGTTTAATTATGCACCAGTATAATTATTTCGCTTGCCTTTGACTAAGCTAAGGCGTACAATTAAAATCTGTTGTTTACATAATTACAACTTCTTTAAAAACCATATAGAGAGACAATATTTTCTTTTACTTTTTAATTTAGTTATTTCTAGAGCCGGCACAATGTAGAAGTGTCAAAACAAAATGCCGAATTCGACAAATGTTGACTCCGCACAGAGGAAACATCGAAGCACAGCTCATTGTTCTTAACTTTTAGATGTTTTCAACCTCAAATTGTTCTTAATTCTGTACTTATTTCTGGCAGTGAAGATTTCAAATCAGAGAAGAAAAACATGATAGAAATGGCATGCGCGCCTGGCATCAGTTTTGAAATTTCTTGTGGTTGTGTTGCTAAGTTAATTTGAGTTTAAGTGAATTCTGGACACAAAAGCAAAACACTTTTACACTTACAGATATTCGGAATCTCAGCCTGAGATTGTTCTTAAATTGTGCCAATTGTTCTTAGATTTTGGCCAACTAGATCCTCGTTGTTCTTATAAACTTGTTCTTATAAAAGGCGCGTTTATGCAGTTCTGCTTAAATTTATACTGATCGGAAAGTTTTTTTGCACAGAACAGTACAGGAACAATCCGCTTCTTTCACTTCATTTTTAAAAACAACGGAAAATAAATCCATTGTATTATATCACTTTTAAACTTTTTGCAACGGCTACTTCAAGGAAACTCCAGTTTGGAGAAGTCAAATGAAGAAAGACTTTAAAATGTAATGCCTTTAACAGTAAAGATAAGGCTGCAATGTTTTCTCGTTATCAATGTATAATACCCCGATATTTCATTCATGTCATGGTTAGAAATCAGCAATCTATCTCTTTTTTTTCTTTATCAGAGTCATTTCGCTCGGGGTTATGAGATTGTGTGCTCCAAATTTCCTGCCCGATAAAGACTTTGTTTTCATTTTAGTGTAAATAAATGTGAATTATTCCAACCAAGAATATTATGAAATGAAACTAACTTCTAATTAGAGTTGTTGCATAGGCTCTCTGTATTATGTATGTAGTTATTGATTTTAAACACGATAACAAAAATCTAGTAATGTATAATTACTTTTAATTGTGTTACACTGGTGACGGGGGATACCGCGCAAAGGTTTCTCCATTCTTGTTCTCTTAGAAACCAGTGTTCCAACTTTGATCACAGATTATGTTAGCATTTTAAAAAATCAAAATTTGTACTGTTTTTTTGCCTAAAAACCTTTAACAATTATTGTAAGTACTCTGCGAGCACAGCCAAAGTCAAGGTTTTAAAGCTTTCCTGAAAAATAGTGAGAACAACACAAAAGCTAACTTAATGCATAATAAAATTCTAACTAACATACCGAGGAGCCTTATTATCACAGAAAACCAAACTGACGATCGATAATCTTTTTGTTTTACAGCTATAAATGGGAAGTCAAACAGCGTCGAAGATGAAAAGAAAGAAGTCACTCCCTCAAATCAAAAGAAGCGGTTTACCTTTGCTCAAAAGCAACTTGTTGAATTGGAGAAAGAGTTTCATTTTAGTAAATATCTGACAAGAACAAGGCGCATTGAAATCGCTTCTAATCTAAACCTTACGGAAAATCAAATTAAGATTTGGTTCCAAAACAGAAGAATGAAATGGAAGAGAGAGTTCAAAGAAAGTGCGAGAAAATGTGGTGCTAATGGATCTAGTGTAATCCGTTCATGCATTCCAAATTTATACAGCCACAAAGATTCCCAATTAAAACATTTCAACAACGGAAGATTTAATAGCATTTTCTCTGCAGTAAATGTTCAACAAAACATTTTTAGCAGTCAAGTACAAAGCAACACTGACAGTTTTTGAGTTCTAGAAGAATTAGTTTTTTAAATTATTAGTTTGAATTACTGTTCTTGTTTGAAAATTGTTTAATATCAAATTGTTAATGAATCTAACAACCTCATTGCAATATAAAATACGTTTCAGTACAGCCGTAAAACTTACGCTCGTCATTTTTCCTTTGTATGAACTCAGTATAGTTATCATAACATGGCACGGATGTTACTAAAACCAGGAATGGGGAATGGGGAC
>JAOTRI020117745.1:0-12410 GCA_028564885.2 Zoanthus sanctaehelenae | reverse complement strand
TTCCATGGCAATGCCTTATATGGATTAGAGAAAGCCAATTGATTGTTTTGATACAAAAAATTGTTCAAAATGGCAAAGCCTTCCAGTAGTCAGAGGGTTAAGGTTGACGAACACCCCACAAGAATAAGTCTTTTGTCCATATTGTTATGAATTGTTTCCACCATATCAAGTATAGCATGTTCAGTTGAGTGCACACTGACATAAACCATATTGGGATAAATATAATAGTCGATGTTTATCTATGAAGACCCTCATTCTACTGTATAGATCTTTTTCAAAACTCTGTTAAAGATGGATAATCAGTTTCATCATTTAATTTATAGAGTGGTATTTGGTCATTTTCAGTTTAGAAGGATATGCGCCCAAACTGATAGACTTATTGAGAAAAATTGCAAGGACAGGAGATATTATCTCACAAGAGCATTTTTAAAAAAAGTTGTGTAGGGTAAGATTAAAGATTATGTGATTTATTTTTCAAGATAGATAAAATTTCAAGTTTAATGCTTTGCTTGACACTGCAAACTGAACTCCTTGTTTAATTTTCCTGGCGGGAGCCTGTCCCCCCTGCATTAACGAATTCTAAATGAACACATCTGTGCTTTGTGCAGAAAAAAAATTAGTTCTGAAGAGTTGGTCAAATAAAGACTAAGATATTTCAGTTAATTTAAGTTATGTCTTGCTTCGTGCTAGAAACATGACGAAACTAAAAAATGGCTTCCAATGGCGATACCTGTTAAACCTGTTAACACATTAACTGTAATCAAAAGAAGAGTGTATGAAGGTCAGATAGCTATTTCGATATACTGAATAATTAATCTTAGATATCAATATCTTAAATATGTAAAGTTTGCTTATTAAAATATACTTTTTATTAGTCCCTTTTATCAAAAACAGCTCTCATGATCAAAAGTTAAAGAACCAAAGAGTGGTTTCTGACAGTTTCCCATCAATATGATGCTAGCAACTGAAAACTGGTTTCTCCAAGATTCGAAAATCTTCAGGCCTGAAAATAGCATTCTTTTTAACAATCCAATTTGTTACTACTGTACCTGTTGCAAGAATGTGAAAACAGACCCGCAAAATTTGCACAGGTATTGTATAAGAATAAATATAACTTAAAAGTGTATGCTTTAGAAAAAGTCTCTTTTCATTATCTGAAAGATCACAAGTTTGAATTTAATATTTGTAGTGTTACATGTTTCTGTACATTTAATAATTTTCTCTATCTAAAAAATAATTATTCACATATATCATACTTGTTTATTATTAACGGAGAACTGAATGCTAAAACAATCTACTGAACCTTTGATTAAATTAAAGTCAAATGAAATGATGGAGAAAACTCTTTAAATTGTCGATAGTATGCTATGATGTAAGTCACAATATCTAGAGCTAAAACATGACAGTGTGCTTTTAAAAATCTTTAGGCAATCCAATTTTCTTTTTATCTTTTATAGCAGCCAAAAAGGGTGAACATGGTTGGCGCAGTTGGTAAGATCTCTGCTTTCCAACAACAAGTCCCCAGTTCGATTCTGGCACTTTGCCGAGATTCAAATATTTGTGTGACCTTCTTTTTCACCTAAGCCAACTCGACTTTCCATCCTCCCAGGGTAGGTAAATGAGTAGCAGCGTCTGCTGGGAGCTAACCTGCGATGGATTAGTGTCTTGTCCAGGGGGAGTCAAGACTCTCATCCACCTAACACAACAGAAACCGGAGATAAGCGCCGGCCCCATGGGCCACTAGGCTCGTATAAGGATTTAGCTTTAGCTAAGGTAGCAGCCACATGCTACACCATATTTTTTTTATATTTTCAAGAATTCTATTATCATAACTTATTTTGTAAACTACTGACTTCAATTATTGCTAGAATCTCATAGCTAATGGTGAAGTCGTGCTCTGATTGGCTATTGAAGAGAGGGTATTACATGTGGAATCGCACTTGTGCATGAAGCGATATTGCTGACGTGATTCGCATGCAAAAATTGTTGCTATCGTGAAAACAAAATGCAACTCGTGTTATGAAAATATCACATTTGAAATGAACAAATTTATTGAAAGAATGTCTGCCAAATTTGGAACTGAAATTTGAATTTTTAGAAAATTTGAGGAAACCACTCATACTCAGACATAGTTTATTCATTATGCGACTTCATCGTTAGCTATGCGATTCAAGAAAAATTCACTGCCTGACCCTTCGCGATTCGTGCTATATTAGTTTTTCACATGAAATTTAACATGGAATTCACTCGTCAGACAGTGAATTTTTCTTTAGTATTTGAGCCACTCTACAAAACCACAATTTCGTTCCTTAACTGCTCGGCTAACAACACAAAAAACTTTCTGTAGTTATTCTGCTTTGCCTAAATGTTCAACAGACAAAAATTTAATTCTGGGGTTCAGTTCTCCATTAATAAAGATATTTATTAATTAAAAGTGATTATGTTCGGATTTGGAATCTTCCAGCCTTTGTAACGTACTTCACACCTTTAAAAGGTTTGTATTTCTAAAAAGAAAACAAAAAGAAACATTTTTGAACAGAATACCATTGCTACAAACTTCATGATTTAAAGTAATCGTCATCCAAAGCTAATCATGGTAGAAGCTTGTGCTGAGGAGACTGATAGAAACACTGAAGCTTGAAGTGACAGATAAGAGGAGGTGAGGATGATTAAAGAAGACAATTGAAGTGAAGGATAAGAGGAATAAGAATGATCAAAGAAGAAGTCTGCAGTGACGGGTAAGAGAAGGTGAGGATAATTAAAGAAGACATCTGAAGTAAAGGGTAAGTAAGAAGTGAGGATGATTAAAATAGACGTTTGAAGTAAAGGGTAAAAGGAAGTGGGGATGACCAAAGACGTTTGAAGTGAAGGGTAAGAGGAAGTGACGATGACCAAAGAAGACGTTTGAAGTGAAGGGTAAGAGGAAGTGAGGATGACCAAAGAAGACGTTTGAAGTGATGGGTAAGAGGAAGTGAGGATGACCAAAGAAGACGTTTGAAGTGAAGGGAGGAAGTGAGGATGATCGAAGAAGACGTTTGAAGTGAAGGGTAAGAGGAAGTGAGGATGACCAAAGAAGACGTTTGAAGTGAAGGGAGGAAGTGAGGACGATCGAAGAAGACGTTTGAAACTTTGAAGGGTAAGATTAAGTGAGGATGAACAAAGAAGACATGAAAGATTGAAGTGGATAACAAAAGCAAGAGAAAGTGATGATAACAAAAGAAGACATGGAATATTCAAGTAGATAACAAATATTATAGCTATGTCTAACTCTAAACATTCAAGTATCTATTGGTTTGGAGGAAAAGGATGTCATGAATTGAACAAAATGGAGAGCAGGAGTTGGAGAGATTGCTAGCAAAGTGGATTAAAGCTTACCACCCCCTTTGCACTGATAAACCCAGATCAAACTTGGATTGATTATTGATTGATCGATCGATCAATTGCTAGAGAGAGACTACATATTTGTGTCTAAAATCTAAATAAGGTTGTCTCTTACTTCATGAACTGAAAATGCAATATTTCATTCTTTTGATGATTTATAATTTTGTAAGCCTTTTCAGAAAAACAATATTAATAGCTTAATTTATACAAATAAAAAATCTCTGTATAAGAAAATTATTTTGCTTAATTCACATAAACACAGTCCAAAATAATCGATTTCCAATTTTAAATTGTGACAACAATAGCAGCATACTTTTCTGATCTCACAATAAAAATCTAAACAAGTACATATGATGCCGTAATAAAGAAAGAAAGAAAAAGAAAGAAAGGATGAAAGTTATAAAAATACAGTACAATCAGTGAATCGTTGTAAAATCTTCATTTTTGGAATTTCTAATATATGCATTAAAAGGTAAAAAAATAATTCTGAAATACAGACAACTTATTAAACCAACACTATTTTCAGCCAAGGATCAAAGTTTAATTATCTAGTAAAACAAATGGTTTAACCATAACATAGATGGAATTATTTAGGATAATCTCTTAAAACTATTTCTTGTAAAGCTCCTGTCATGTGAAAAGAACATAGAAAATTTGAATGTTTCATAATGAATTAAAAGGTAAAAGAATAATTCTGAAAAACAGATGACTTTTTAGACCAACAATATTTTAAGCAAAGGATCAAAGTTAACAACCTTGTAAAACAAATAGTTTAACCCTAACACAAATGGAACAATTTAGGATGATAAAGCTCCTGTCGTATGAAAAGTCCATAGAAAATTTGAATGTTTCATAATGAATTTCTATAAAGAGACAATATAATTTATTTGTAAGCCTGGTTTCCATATATTCTCCTCAATCTCCTCCTCAATCTCGCCAATCACATGAAATGGTGCCCTCGTAATCCAAGAGATTTTAAGGAGACACTTCTTTCGTTATGGGAAAAGACTGAAACAATGGGGGCAATCGTTATTGCATGGATAGAGCACTGTTTCATCCAGGAGATCAATGTGACTGTGTAATTTGTATGAATCACATTGATCTCAAGTAAACTATTTCATGTGATAGGAGAGACGGATGAGACCGAAGATATCACATGGAAACCAGGTTTTATCTACTAGACGACTAAAAATTAACCTTTGCATACCTCTCCATAGATATCAAGTCTGCTCACTTTAATCCCTGATACAGCCAACTGCGGAATTCTGAAATCCATCTGCAGTACAACAAAACAGAATTTTTATTTTGAGTCCCAAATGATCACACAATTGGGGATTTGGAATGTGGATATCACAAAATTTTTGTTTTTTTTGTTTATGTGACAAGCATTTAAAATGGTTTGGCCATGTAAAATGTAGGAATCTATAAAAATTACATACATAGTAGAGTGACAAAGAACTGGAAGTGAAAGAGAGAATGCCAGTAGGTGGAGTAATGAAGATCTAGCATAACGTAGTTGAAAAACACGTGGAAACTTGACATAAAAAAAGATAAGGAAGAAGTTAGAAAACAGGGGAGGCAGCTCGACCGGACAACTCTGTTGTTCAGTTTAAAGAAAATCAAATATTAAGTTTTGAAAGTTTGATTTGATTATACAGTAGGACAAAGTTAACACTGACAATACTAAACAACTGACAAGTTTGTCTTGTATTAAATAAGGAGATATTTATAAAACCAAATATACCCTAAATTATAAAAAGAAAATGAACCAGCATCCTGTTACAAGTAAAATTAATTATTTAATTCACGGACACTTACAGAAATCGTAGCAGATTCATCTGGGGGTGGAACACCAGTTTGGAGAGACATCTGTAAACAGCAGTATATGATAATTGATTTGTCTAGTAAATTTGAATTATTGCATTTGTAATATTCAAGACCTAAATTGATTATTGCATTTATCATAAAATCTACAAATGTATGTAATGCATACTTACATTGCCTTTTAAATTAGGTAACTTTCCAGGAAGAATCTTCCCAATCTACATTTGGAACAAAATTATTAACAACTTGAGATACTAAAATTTTTAGTTTTAAATAAATAAATACATATTATACAAGTTCTCCCTTCAGGGCTTTTCAGAACCTGTTTACAAGTAAAACCTCCCTCTTCCCCAATTAAGAATCCCAGCTGGTAGGAGGCAAACCAGTTGGCTATGGGATCACCGAGGACAAATTCATTCAGTGGTAAGAGTCGGGAAATCGAACCCGGGTCTTCCGCATTCAAGGCCCCAACTTTAACCACTGCGCCACGCTGCCTCCTAACTGCATTTTCGGTACAAAATCTATCCCCCAGTCCGATACGACGTAAGCAAGATAATTGTTTGTTAGCTTATGACAAGCAAAAAAATCAAATTATTCTTCGATTGAAGAACTGAACGTTCTGTCTAAGCCTCTTCAAATATTTGTCTTGCTAACTCGGTCAGTCCGCCTCCATATCGACATGTAATTCTAGAGGCCCCTAAAAAGGAGTCTTATAGCGATGACTTCGATGCGTAATACGTCAGGTTTGTTTCTATCATGTACGGAGAAAAGCAAAACAATAATAATAGTCACCAAATCTATTCCGAATAACAGGAATGCAGCAAGGAATTTCACAATTTATTAAAAGTTGTGTCCTTTTGTTACATAAAATAAATTTTCAGATTAAAAAATATAAAGCATTACAATAATTTGATGAGAAAACTGTAACTTACACACACACACATACACACAACTGATTTTCGAACTGAATGCATTCAAAGTGTCTTGAAATACTTTAACAACACTATGACGCCACAAACACAGCAATAAGGATATTTGTTTTGCATAAAATTTATCAAATAAAATATAAAGAGGCACTGGTAAACGCATATAGTAAAAAAAACGTCTTGACTGAAGGCGAAGTATTGCATTTTTCGCTCTTGTTAAAACTTTAACGATTCACGTAAATCTAAACAGGCATATGCAGCGGAGTTGAAGTTTCGGACCTGTCAACATTATTAAATGTGTTATAGCTGCCGCTTGATGCGAAATCGTTGTCTGCAAGCAATGGTGTCTGATGTGATCTAGAATATCTTGTCGGTCTTTTCTTAGCTCCCCGTGTGCGTCGTCGTCTCCATCTACTTCTGATTTCATCCAGCAGCTCGGGGTCTGGTTCAGGCTGCAGATTAGCGTTACTGAAGGCATAGGTCATCTGAGATGGCTTTCGGGTCCAGGAAGCTCGTGCAAGCACGTGACTCATTGTTATAAGCCGATGCCACAACAAGGTTAAAAACTGCAAAACAACCAAAACGCCGTAGATGCACAGAAAAGCGAGACCAAGAACATTCGTGCCGAGCAAATCTAGCTCGGTTCGCTTTAACAGGGTGATAATCGTAATGATCCAAATCGCATTTGTAACTGCAAATACCATCAACGCCAGGTCACGAAGCTCTATTGAAGTTAACAACAATAAGATGAAATGATAAGAGGATAGTATAGAGTGTTTATTCATCTGTACTGGTGTGTAGAATATAATCACAAGTTAAACTATCGATGGAGAGTGCAATTTTGGTTTATGATCTTCTAATTGAGCTTTCAACTTAGAAAGAGTCTCGATCACAATAAACTATTGTGGTCACGATAATTACGCATATCAAATCTGAAAATACGAGACCACAAAAGGTTGTCTCGGGAGTGGTGGAGGTTGCTGCCCTGATTGCGGTTTAGGTCCGGTTTGTTAACTCTAATGTAAATGGCTTCTCGGATTCCTTGTTTTCTCTAATTCTGCACTCTGTCAAGGACCCAAGGCTCAATGAGAAGATCAGAAACCAAATTTGTATATTGTGCATAAAAAATTGAATAAGTCATTATATTATGAAGCTAGTGGATGACCTGTTGCTAAAATAAATTTCCAAATTTCCTATTTTGAGGTATTATACTAATTCAAGTATGTTCCAAAGAATGGTCATCAAATGATTTTGTTCCAAATTAGACCTACAAGCAGTCCCTATTTTCCGGCTCTTCTATAGTTCATACAAACAACAATCGTTCACACGATTTATCTTTTTCTATACATTTACTGCTGACATAAGCCATTTAAGCCACTGACTTTGACTCTACTGTTATGTATTTCCTAGAAAAGTTTCCATAATAAATCAAAAAATGAACGCGCGAAAACTGGGGCAAAGACAAAAGAACAGCGGGAGAGGGGGGTGGGAGAGAGTAAAAATTAGGGACCACACAGCTCTAACAAAAAAAAATTCTAGCTGCCCGTTCGCCAGGCAACGCAACAATCAAGTCAATATGCGGTAAATAAATAAACCGAGTCGTGAAATTCGCAAAAAAAAGTTTGATTTATATCAGTAAAATAAGTACTGCTCCTGGTCTAATTCTACATAGCATAGTTTTGTTTTGCTACATACTTACATTCAATTTGCAGCTGATCAAAAGTTTGGAAAGCCGCATTGAAAGATATACATCCACTACAAGAGCGCTTAGAAGGCAACAATATGTTATGGACGCGTAGATAACAAAACCGAAAGTTAATTGTAATTTGGTGTGATTTCAATAGTTTACTGAAGGCAACTTTGGATAACAAAAAAATTATTTAAAAGCCGCTTTTTGTTCTTCTTTGATAGTTGGTATATAAAACTTAACTTCGCGAAAGCATTATGTTCTGTGGTTCCTTGACGGCCATGTTAGCCTCGTCTGGAAAGTCTGGTTGGCATAGTGGTCACCGATCGTGCCTCCCACCTCTACGACCCGGGATCGAATCCTGGGCTCCGCATATGGGCTGAGATTTGTCGATTTCAATCTGACTCCGAGGGTTTTTCTACGGGTACTCCGGTTTTCCTCCCTTTGCAAAGTCGATTTTCACGCCAAGACCTGAGCCTTCCAACAATTATACTATTGCTAGAAAGAATGGCTAACAACGTCCTTCGCAAATGACGTTAAATAAAGTATGTATGTGTGCCTCTACCTCGGCGGTCTCGGGAACACATAACATACTGTTTTCCTCGGTCTCAATCAAAAAGTGTTAAGAATTGCTTCTTTCTCGCTAAAAAGTCTAATGTGCGAAGGAACTTTAAACTAACTGTTTTGTGAACCAAAGCTTATCATTGATGCATGTACCTGTAAGTTTTTCTTTCAGCTCAGCAACTCCTCCAAATATTTGAGATTCTGGCAGAAGGCATGTATTTCGAAGTCCTTCCCAAAATTCGTTCTCTTTGCCGTCATCATAGTTATCAGTTTTAAGATCATGAAACGGGACTTCTTTAAGACTGTTTCTAGCCGCACGAATGCGACGCTGGGCTGAGGAAAAAGTGATCAGTTAGAATGAAATAATTTATAATTATATAACAAGACAAGACAAAATTGTAGTTACTTGTTTAAAATCCTAAGGGGGGGTTCTTATCAATATTGTAAGCCCCTTTTAACTGTCGCATTCTTTTTGTCATCAGAAGCATGTGATATGCAAGCCAACGGACTCATTTGATAAGAAAATAAGGACAAATGTTACTAGACTCAACACGGGAGCAACTTGTAAATGAGTTAACTCATTAGTTGGCATTGTTTTCTTTCGCATGCACGCTCAAAACAAAACAACGTGTTTAAACTAGTCCGACCCTAACGACCTCGTACGTACGTATTAACACGATGATCGTGCTATGGCCATTATTTTTGTTTGCACGCAAAAGACAAACAAGCGTGTAAAGTATACAAAATATGCAGCCTTGTAATGAAATAGATTGTTATTCATCGTGGCAGTTGGATAATAGTTTAAACGCGACGTTTAAACTATTTATTGGTGAAGAAAACTAGCAGTAAGCAGTCGAGACTTCGCGAATTATATCAAGTTGACTTGTCGTGACACCAAAGAAAAAACTTACGTTATTAAATACAGCCTTAAAAATCGCTTTTAGTAATATTAAATCGAGAAAGGGCAAGAAAATGAAAGTAGAAACCGGTGTTCCTTTTAAAAAAGAAGGCGCAAGAAATATTTCCACCACGTCGGCGAGTAATGCAGTTGCAACTTGTTATTAGTAACATTCTGAGTAGCGTCACTAAGCTCAGTTCTCAATTAAACAATTAAGCTCAGCGGTAGGTTTCAGGTACAGTAAAAACCCGTGACTAAGAGCCTACATTTTCAGGAGTTAATTTGGTAATAAAAATGTAAATCCTACACCGTAAAAAAGAGAATTCTTAATGACGTTTCGGACGTTAGTCCTTCCTTTGACGAAGGAATAACGTCCGAAACGTCAGTAAGAATTCTCTTTTTTAAGTTTTCGGTAAGCAAGGGTTCGATTACCATCTGGCGATCAGAGTTATTTTGTTTCTGCATGTTTTTGTGTATACAAATAATGAAGACTTTATTTAGGTACAAGTCTTTCTAGCTGGCCAAGGGCCTACTAATTGGGGACACCATCTTTACCACTCTAAGGGGGACGGAGACCTTTCACAATTACAATACACATAAACAAACATAGATTTAATCCCCGAGGGCCTACAGTTTAACGTCCTTATCCGAGAAGAAGTGAAACTCTAACCATTTGCAGATGTTAGAGCAAAGGCAGCATTTTCTCCTTTAATCATTTTGTGTTGGTGGGGCCGGGAATCGAACCCGGGCCTCCGCAGGTTAGACTTGTACCTTACCAACTGGGCTAACTAGGTGAAAATCTCCCACTCAAATTTTGATTTCTTTTCTATCTCAAAACCTGTGATAGTAATGTAGATTTTAAAAACAAAATTTTTGTTTTAAAAAAAAAATCTGAAAATTTGCAGGTTTTGCAGGGTTAATTTAAAGCGTTCTGAATTGAAGGAGACGAACATTTGAATCGTAATCTATATCGAGCGCGCTCTCGAAAAATGACCAAAACCGGGCTTAGTAGGTGAGAAAACATACAATAAAAGCAAACGACGTTTCTTCCTGGTAGGTTGTGTTTCAGCAAGCATTGTGTTTTCAGAAACAACGAAAGAACCGTGTTAAGAACCGTATTACCTATCATGTAAATAAAACACCATATTGAGAAGCCTGGTGAATTGGAGGATAGCTGGCAAATACAGTATATTTATCTCATTGCTAATATAATAGTAAATTTATATGAAGCTGCTATTTCTAGCCACAATCTTATAAATACTAAACACAAGACCTGATTTGTCTCAGGCCTCTTGTAGCTAAGCGGCAAAAGGTTTGTCAGTGTTTCAAAAGCGCTTTGGATCTTATTCTTGTCAGATTTCTAATAACACAGAGAAATGTTGACTGGTTCTCACGCCACAATCATACCTGGGGTGGGGTACCGTAGCTTCTTAATAGCATTATAAAGTTTGTTAATATGAGCAATTTTGTTGACATGCAGAGTTTGTTCCAAGGTCTCTTTGGTCATCCCTTTCAAGTCCTCCAGCATCCGTGCATCTGTATAACCAGCGTCTTTAAAAGAACCCCAGTATACTTCAAGACCAATATCATGGAGCCATTCTTCTACGTTTTCCTACATTAAACATTGCGACAAAACCAAAGTTTATTGTAAGGTGTTGTATTGCTCCTTCTCTTGTCATAAAACATAGATAAAGCTTGATAATAATAATAATAATAATAATAATAATAATAATAATTAGAGGAAATAAAACAAAGAATGATAGCAAAAAGTGCAAAACTGAAGAGATACGAAGAAAGAATTCAACAGTTTAGGCAGAATAGGATGTTTGGTTTAAATCAAAGGTTCTATGAAGAACTTAACAAAAGTTCAAATTTCTCGAATGAGGTACCAAATGCAGAAGAATGTACAAAATTCTGGGGTGACATCTGGAGTGTGGAAAACGAGCATAATAGAAGTGCTGTATGGCTGGAAGACCTGAAGAAAGAAAGAGATTGTAAGATGAAACAGACGCAAGATACGATGAAAATAGACACAGAAAAAGTTAAAAAGCAAAGTAGGAAGCTTCCAAATTGGAAAGCTCCCGGACCAGAAGGGGTGCAGGGGTATTGGCTAAAACATTTCACAGCTCTTCACGAAACAATAGCATCCCAACTTGACGGAATGTTAATAGAAGAGGAGGTACTTGAATGGATGACACATGGTCGAACAGTGCTTTGTCAGAAAGATTCACAGAAAGGCACCATGGTCGATAATTATCGACCAATTACATGCCTTCCATTGATGTGGAAACTTTTGACGGGTATTGTGGCAGATGAGGTATACCAATATCTAGAAAAGAGCAACATATTACCAGAGGAACAAAAAGGATGCAGGCGAAGAAGTAGGGGGACTAAAGATCAATTGCTTATTGATAGGACTATACTTAGAGATTGTAAGAAAAGGCTGACGAATCTATCCATGTCTTGGATAGATTACCGTAAAGCCTATGATCTGGTTCCGCATAGTTGGATAAGGGAATGTATGGAGATGTTCGGAATAGCTGAGAATATAAGAAATTTTCTTGGAAGAAGCATGAACCAGTGGAAGGTCTCACTGACATCCAATGGGGAAGACCTTGGGGAGGTTTTTGTGAGGAGGGGGATTTTTCAGGGAGACAGTCTCTCACCATTATTATTTGTCCTGAGTATGATACCATTGTCATTGATATTACGGAAGGTGAATGCGGCCTATGAATGGGGAAAGAAGGAGTATAAGGTGAACCATTTGTTGTTTATGGATGACCTGAAGTTGTACGCCAAGAATGAAGACCAGCTGAGCATGCTAGTGAGGTCCGTCCACATGTTCAGCAATGACATTGGTATGGAATTTGGGATGAAAAAGTGTGGTATTTTAACATTAAAACGAGGAAAAATTGTAAAAAGCGAAGGAATTAAGCTAATGGATGGAGATATGATGAAAGAGGTTGGAGAGGAAGGGTACACTTATTTAGGAATTTTGGAATTAGACAAAATCAGAGAAGCTGAAATGAAAGAGATAATTGGAAAGGAATACAAAAGAAGGTTAAGGCTGATACTTAGATCAAAATTAAATGGGAAAAACAAGATATCTGCGGTAAACACATGGGCAGTA
>JAOTRI020117744.1:0-23025 GCA_028564885.2 Zoanthus sanctaehelenae | reverse complement strand
CTTTGTGCGAAAAAGAGTTTGAGGATAAGGGATTAGAGATATAGTAAGGTTTGAAACTTCTAATTGTGTCTTAATTGTTAAATTATTTTAAATAGATTTCAATTTTTATTCTTGATCGACAAACCTGCGTTCTTTATTGTTGTTCTTGTGTTTATCTGAGACATGAATTTATGTTTTTAAAAACAAGTAAATTGTATTTTTATATGCTGTAACACTAAATGTTGGAAAGAATACCCCGGAATCTTGAGTTTAGAAAAATAATCTGGAAAAGGAGCCCAACTCAAAAAGAAGCCGAAATGGTAAAATTGTTGTATTTTTAAAAACCTGAACGCTTTGTCTATGGAAAACTTATGATTTTCAGTTGACTCAATATAAGAGTTCGAAGTCTCTAGCTTTTTAGTTCTTTAATCGCGTCTGATGTTCAATCTTCAACCAAATCACTTTCACTTGAATTGAAAAGTTTGGTGCTATATTTTAAAATCTTAATGCCATTATTTATATTTATGACATTTCATTTTTGATTACTTAACTGGGAAAAATTAAGCCATATTTTCAAGTAATTTTTAAACTGTATTGAAAAAGTTAATTAATCAAAATAGTATATTGTGCAAACATTTACCAATCATTTATGATGTACTGCCGCTAATGGTGAAAAAGTATCACACGAAAGAACGGATGCAACAAATCTGTAAGTACTTACTAGTTAGTTCTACATTTTAAATACACTGAACTGTTGAACTGTTATATCGTTGATTTGCTATCGTCGTATTACTCACCGTGTTGCCGTAAAAGTCTAAAATGATCTCCGAGTTTAAAGTGTACTAGCTATCAATAATAAACTGGAACTATAAATATTCGTAGTGCACGGAAAAGTAAACTTGTTCATTAACTCCCGACACAAAATTTGCCATTTTAATTTGAACATGGGAAACCGCAGACTTACGCAACGCGGGCTTACACGTTTTCGACAGACTCGGCCTACCACAGGTACCCCGAGTAATAAACATTTGACACATGTTTTCAATTATGCATTTTTCAGAATCTTTGGAGTAGACAGAGAAACATGTCGTCAAAAGCCAAAAGCAATTGCTCACTGGCCTTTTTAAAAGACATATCTTCAGCTAACAACTTTTTTTAACAACGCCCTACTGGGTTCTGCAAAGCTTGTGCTCAAATCATTTCACGGGTACGGCCGTAATCATTCCCAAACCGGGCGCGCCTTTGACCGCCGTAGCCATCGTGAAACCCGTCGGTGCTTAAAGTCTCTAATATCTTCAGCGTGGAAAAAAATATAAAAGAATTGTTTGTGTTGTCGCAAGGTTGTTTTTCTCTGAAGAAACATTTCTGAGTCTCAAACGGGGGTCGAACTCATTTCCTTCTAATTACCGGTTAGATGCTCCACTTAATGAACTACAGCTGCTTAAAAAATCTTGAGTTATAGAGAAATTCACATCGGCAAGCAGCTTATTTCGGTATAGCCTATTGGTCAGAGCATAGGGTATAGAATGTCAACTTGGGCAGCGATCCAGGTTCCGGTTGGAGACAAAATAAATTTTCTTAGTAAACTTTTAGTTAAAAACGAGCCTAGTGGCCCATTGGGTCGATGGTTATATCTCCAGTTCTCATTTACCTACCTTGGGAGGATGGATAACTGAGTTGGCTTAAGCGGAAAAGAAAGTCACACAAATATTCGAATATCGGCAAAGTGCTGGGATTGAATTGGTGGCCTTGTGTCTGGAAAGCAGAGATCTTACGAGCTGCGCCAACCATGTTCGCCCTAAACTTATAGTTAAGGTACACATTAATCAGGTATAGTTAAGGTACACATTAATCAGCCTATTAAATGTTTACAGTTAACAGACTACTGACGTCATCCACGACGTAAAGCTTGCTCTAACAATAATTGTTTCTAAGAATTGATACTGAACCCAACTTTCGGTGAAATATTATTTACGGTAAAACTAGTTTCAGTCTTTGTTTTCATTCTTCTTGATTAGCATACAACTTTTGGAAGCTTGCGATCAAAGCTAGGGAGGATTCGAGTCTAAAACTTGAGAGAGATTGTTGAACTAACAAAGAGATAGAAGTGTGGATGCTATTCAGACGATTTTTAAAAAGATATGGCGGTTCCAAAATATTCAAAACTTGAGTTCATCTTTATAGTCATAGTACCCAATAAAGTGGCTTCAAGTTGGTTACTAGCACGTTTGTACTATCTATACTTGAGTTCATCTTTATAGCCATAGTGGCCTATATCGTGGCTTCAGGTTAGGTACTAACACGTTTGTGCTATCTACACTTGAGTTCATCTTTCTAGCCATAGTACCCAATATAGTGGCTTCAAGTTAGCTACTAGCACGTTTGTGCTATCTATACTTGAGTGCATCTTTATAGTCATAGTACCCAATAAAGTGGCTTCGAGTTAGTTACTATAGCACGTTTGTACTATCTATACTTGAGTTCATCTTTCTAGCCATAGTGCCCAATATAGTGGCTTCAAGTTAGCTACTAGCACGTTTGTACTATCTATACTTGAGTGCATCTTTATAGCTATAGTACCCAATATAGTGGCTTCAAGTTAGCTACTAGCACGTTTGTGTTATCTATATTTGAGTTCATCTTTATAGCCATAGTACCCAATATAGTGGCTTCAAGTTAGCTGGAAGCATGTTTGTGTTATCTATATTTGAATTCATCTTTATAGCCATAGTACCCAATATAGTGGCTTCAAGTTAGCTGGAAGCATGTTTGTGTTATCTATATTTGAGTGCATCTTTATAGCTATAGTACCCAATATAGTGGCTTCAAGTTAGCTACTAGCACGTTTGTGTTATCTATACTTGAGTTCATCTTTACAGCCATAGTACCCAATATAATGGCCTCAAGTTGGCTGGAAGCATGTTTGTGTTATCTATACTTGAGTTCATCTTTACAAGCATTGCACTTTTACCAAGTTTTTTTGATATTATGGCAAGATACTAATATGACCTAGTTAGGTTAAAATATTAAAAAAATTGTAGCTGGTATGGTAGAGCTATTGAAGGGAAAATTGACGACAAACAGTCAATCATCATCAAGTCTTCTCCTCTTTTTTCTTTGTTTGTTAATCATCAATTCTGAAATATAAAAATTTTAATGAAAAAGTTCAGTAAAAACTTTTAACGCCTTTAGCTTAAAACCTTTCCTGCTATTTTTGGTTTTTGAAAAAAATTTTTCACATTGTATGACAAAAACATTCTGAATACTCTTATTTGTAAGTTTGAAAAAATAAATTTTTACACTGTTTCGACAGTGTAGAAATATGCCATGCCTAAGCAGAAAAAAATCAACAGATTCCGTAGGGAATTTTAAATCTAAGATTAAACTCCCTTAGCCTTTGTTTCAGTTTGACATGAATTTATAATGACGCGTGCTTTGTCATAATGTATTCCTGGTTTTAAGCAACAAAACCACACGCGCACAGCAGAGTAGATCGTTTAAATGATTTAAAAGATTTCGTAACATATTTTTTTCCTTTTTACAATGTGTTATGTTATCAATTAGTTAATATGCTCACTTCTTTGTGTTATAATGTGAAAAAAATATTATTTCGTGACGAACCTGCATAAACAGTTCATTTTAAAATTAAGTTCTGTGCATTTAAATAGCATAAAAATTCCCTTACTTCCCTTATGAAAATGTTTGAATTTGTATTTTGTTAGTTATATTAAAACACAATAAGTAAGTTCTTTGACAAATTTACCCAATTACGTGTCATTTGATTTCATTATATCTCTATTTTGAACGATTTAGGGAAGGAAATGACATTTAGATTTATTAATTGGTACTAGCGGTAAGTATGAGTTAAACCTTCATAATTTGTATTGATTTACGATTGCCCCGACTGTCAAAAAATGGGGTGTTTAATAAAAGATCGGAAATGCGGTGAAAAACTGCTTCCTCTCATGTCTTCTAAATGTCTTTGCAACATTTCCACAAGCCTCGCAACAATAGGCTGCACTAAACTACCCACGCTTTGTATTAACATGAGAATCACGAAAGGCTTGGCTAAACCAAACATAAAGCTTAGCGCATGTGTAAGAAAATAGAAATTGATAAAATTACTCGATGATGGCAAACAGTTTGAGAAAGGCTTTCAGTACAAAAGTGGACGTCTTCAATTGAATGCATTGCTTGGTTGACATTGTAGGGCATTATTTGGGAATAGTTTATAGTAATCTGGAACTTTCCCTGGTTGAGAATACGAGACCATTTGTTCTTTGCCACAGACGTACATGGATGATTTTTAGTTTGTCCACCTGTTTGTGGTTAAATCTTTTCACACTAAATTACGATGTAGTTTCTTTCACAATTACTTGTGGTTTATGTGTGGTCGATAATTGATTCTCGATCGAGCTAGTTTTTTCTTCAGTTCGGCGGATATAGAAAACTGTCTGGGGTCGTTTGTTTGATGCCTTTATGATCCAAATTTTGGGGTGTCACTTAAATGACTTATCCTTTTAGCAGCCGATTATAAATTTTAACAAGCAGGTAGGGCAAATTTCCAAAAACGAAAACCAAAATGTTAATCTTGTTAGACAAAATGGAAGCTAGAATGTCAGTGATTCTTAATCGCAAGGATTGATTATAAGCAACAAATGCAGAATTAAGCGACCATGGCTGCTATCTTTGGCATCCTGTTTGTCTTGTCTTAAAGTGCTAATCCTGCCGAACTTTAAACCGAGAACAAATTAGTTTCAGAGCTTTAGTGTTTCTTTACTTTTGACAGTTGAGTTTGTTGTGATATCTATATTCACACGTTGGAAGCCCACAATTGAAATACAAAATGGGAGTGATTAAGTCCTTTCAACAAATTATATCTTAATCAATGTTAATTAGGGTAGTGATCTTGCCATTTTATCTTTTATATACCTTTCATCTTTTTTCATTAACAAAAGATTACAGACTAATTGCCATAAAACCTGCCAATCATAAGGTAGCTTTGTAATTGAATTTATACTGAATGTGTGGACAAGAGCCGTACAACGCAAACTAAAAACAACACTGATTAGCTTCCATAGACCTCAGAAAACCAAGTTCTTTTGTGAACTTCGGGTTCTAAAATGGAGTTTTAGCTTTGATCCACATCAAAGTTTAGCAATTGATTCAGAACTTATTTTGCAAAATGAATTCAACTTCGTTTACTATAGAAAGCATTTTGGGCAAAGAGAAACCTGATATAGAGAAGCGGGTGAAAAGTCCTGGAGATTCTCCTGTGTTAGCACCTCGTCGACCAATTCTTTTACCTCGAGTTGAAACAATGGCGCCTTTAGTGAGATGTCTTTACAGTTTTCCGCAACCACCGCGCGAGTGTAGTTTCTGCAACGAGCAAATGGCAAACACTTCAACGTGGAATAATTACGGATACCCCTTCACGAGTCCAGGTAGGAGAGTCTTTGTTTAAATTATGTGTTTTTTAATCTGTCAACAACTTGCAGAACTGAAGAGGTCGAATTTTCATGTAAGACACTTAAGGCTACACTGTGGAATAAACAACTTTTGATTCGAGGTCTAAGACATATTGAATAAATGTATTGCAAAAAGCCCATCTAACAATAACTTAAGCAAAATCTATATTTTAAAGTTCCAAATATGAAAAATGACGGTTAGAGCCATATCAGCATATGACTGTCGAAGACAGAAAGGGCTTGTTTCTGCAGCCTGCGCGTCATAATTGCTAAGTACTTTTGTTTTGAACAAGAATTTTAGTTTGTCACGCAAATAAAGAATAACATAAAATCTGTAAAAGCAATCTTCCATTTACTGTCTAAGCTTTACAGGAAGTAACACGAGGTTACAACGATGGGTTTCACGTTTTAAAATGAAAAGTGTCAGAAAAAAAAAATCCTCTGTGATTCATTATGAATAAATACTTTTGCATTATTTCAAAGTTTTTGGCTAACACAAATTCATTGAGTTCTTTCCAGCAAAAATTGAAAAAAAACATAAGCTTTTTTTCGATTAATGGTCCCAAGATAAATTTGACACGCCTTATAATTTAGGTGAAACAGATCTGATCCATGTACCATCATTTAGAATGAAGCTTTTTGAATTAACATTTTTCTTTATAAGAGTAATAATTTGAGAAATGTTTTTGAAAAAAATGAATTTAATGTGTCACCCATTCTTTGAGGTTTTCATAGAAAGGAATAAAGATTGATTTTTCAATATTCTATCAACAATGGTATGAGAGTCTCTTAATGTCAAAAAGGTGTTAATTGTACCTAAGGTTTTCAAAAACTAATCATGGCAATTTAAAAATGTCTTTGTTAAGACAAGAAAAGAACGCCAAAGGCTCGAAATTTTATCCAGTATACGTAAAGATACCCAACACAGTTGAAGAGAATTTAGCCGTCATTTTGAAGAATCTCAAACAATCCGAGTGATTACCGGACAGTTTGACATAACCAAAAATACTTCCCACTCAATTTCCGAAAAATTATAGTTAATGAATTAGTTAGTTATAAGAATGTTTGAAAACAGACATCACTTAGCAGTCGGCTAGCTTTTCAGTGCAAAGTTTATTAAATCAAAACAACAGGCAGATGTTAGACTTTGTTAGACAATACGATTTGTTTGTTAATTTTAACATGATTAGGGACATCGATTTTGTCAATGAATTTGATTTCCCCTCCGAAAAGACATTTAGGTTAATTTCTTTTAAACTTTCGCAAACTTGTTTTAAAAGCTTTTTTTTACATTCTCAAATTGAACCACACTAAATTGAGAACGCGGCCTTTAACCGTAAAATAGCTTCATCAGTTCATGTTGTAGAAAGCGTTTTCTCTTCGCTGATGAAAGAGCGTCTGTCTTCATATGAAAATTTGTTTTTCAATTTCACTTGAAAAAATATTTTTAACACTTTCTCCGGTAGGCGTCAGTTTCTATATGACAACAAACCATTTGAACATATCGTTGTTATGAACACTATACGCCAAGCAATTCTACTGTCATCAAATTAACTTTATTAATTCGACAGTCCTTGAAATTATAGATGAAATTGAATATAATAAATGGATGGGGAGTTGTTCGCGACTCATCCAATCGATCAAAAGTCAATAAGTTACCTTAAGTTATGAATAGGCACAGGTATCGCATCATTATTGCTGATTTAACATTAAGCGTTTCTCTCAATCACAATTGAAAACAGAACAAATATGACTGAGCCTTTTGACTTAAATTTTTGCCTAATCATTAGTCATTTTAACAAAGCCAGGCAGATTCTGTATTCCTGGTGAATGACTAGTATAAAGTGCGACCCTCCTTAAAACAACTGTTGTTCTTACGAAGTCCACAAGAAGCTTTCTTCAAGTTCTCAATTAGCACAGGTACCACTTGATTACTGCTGGTCACGGATGCTCCCATATTGCTTCCAAGTTTCTCCTTCGTTTCCGCACATCTTTTTCGTAACTTTATTAAAAAAAGTTTGTCTCAATCACAACTGACCTTTGCCTTTTGGTTTTCGTTTTGTTGTTCTTACGAAGGCTTAACAATCAGAACAAAAACTTCTCACAGCATTTGCAGCGATTATTTGTCTATTTCGCTCTTGATCCGAGAGTATTAGTCGTTAGAGTTCTTCCTTGTTAAACCATTTCACTAGTCTTGCGAGGTTTAAAAAGGATTAAGTAATTTTTTTGTTTGTTTGTGCAACTGGGTTTGTTTCTTTCTTGTTTTGTGAATCGAGATAAAATAGAGTTTAAATTATACTTTCAAAATATATCTAGAGTTATTTATAAGTGTAAAATAGTTCGGCAACATACTCTAGTAGGTGTGTACAAATGTGAATTTGACAGCTTATTTTCTGATTCAGCCGTAGTTCAACAGTATCTTGAAGCCACTCACTTAGCAGTGACGGGAAGACATCGAAGACCTAGGACAGCCTTCACCAGTCATCAATTGCTGTCACTGGAAAGACAGTTCCAGCTTCACAAATACCTTACACGTCCTCAGAGATACGAACTCGCAACTTCGCTCATGCTCACCGAAACGCAGGTTAAAATATGGTTTCAAAATCGACGAATGAAATGGAAAAGATGCTGCAAAGTAAATCGGGTAAAGGTTCGAGGAAAGAAAGAGGGAAATCTGAATGTAAGTGACGATGTGGTGGAACAGGAATAAAGTTCCATTTTGGCCAGGTGCTGAATTAGCACTTGAGTAACAATTATCACAACCAATCGTTCATCGTTATCATGCCATCTTTTATAAGATCCAGTCAGGGGGTAGCCAGGAAAGAGCTCCAGAGGTTCCGGACCAACAAACAACCTCCCCCCTCACCCTCCCCCACTAGCGTTTAGGAACAAACTTCTTATGTATGTTATGTAAAACTCTTAAAAGCAAAAAACCACCTAAACTATAATCCACGGTGTGACCAGAACCTTCACGCAAGCGCACAACCAGCTTTACCCGAGTAACATCAAAGCAAGTAACTGGAGCAACAGTGTACAGCTGTTTCGTCCTTGTTAGGACTCATCAGCACGGTATAGCTTTTCAGCCATGAGCGATGTAGCTACGAGTGCGAGTTCAGAGTAGGTTCAAGCCACATCGTGGAGTAGAGCTTGGGTAGTTTTTTGCTTTTAAAAGTCTAATTTCAATTCTTGTTTTCCTATTTTGAGCTATTTTATTCCAACAATTGTTCATTTAGTTCTATACTTGTTATACTATATCTAGTATTTGAGAGCTTTTTTTATCTTTATCCTACGTTGTACTTCCCCCCCCCTCACACACACACACACACCCCTCCCCGCTCAAAAGTCCTGGCTACGCCTCCCACGATCAGTAATTTTTGCAATTTCATTGTTATTAATTGGCTGTTTCCGTCGGCCTTAATTAGTTCTTATTTCTGTGAGTGGTTCAATATCGAAACAAAAAAAAAACAAGAAATAATGAAAATCGGTGTTACATGAATACGTGTATCATTTGGGACAATAGTAGGCGGGAAACGTTACTTCTGTGCTTTTACTGTGCACATGCATTGCAATCGAAAATAGTATTCAATAAAGTTTCAACTAGAAACATTGTCATTTTTTCTCAGCCATAGCCTGAGCTTCTTTAAATTGTTTTTAAATTTTCAAACTGAGCTAAATTGTTCTTTAAAAGTTGTTCTTATAAAAAAGCGTGTATTTAGACTGAAAGGCTTGATGACGAACTGAGTAAAATGCATACAAAAGTGGGAAGTTTTCAGCAAATTTTAAAGAAAATATAAAAATCAAAATGTACTTCTGAAACTTAATTGATATATCCGAAACATTAGTTAAGAACAAGAAGAAATCAGCAAGAACAATAGAGCAAAATCTACTATACAATAACTTTATACGAACCGTGTGGCCATGCGCAGAAACGATATGTCGCTTAACTAAGTAAAGAAAACGAAAAAGCAAAAAGTTTAACCTTATTAATTTGTAATTTTTTTTCCAAGTATCACAGGGCCTACGTTGATAGCAGTTTCATAACTGTGTAGTTACCCTGTTGAAATATGTATTTATTATTATTATTATTATTATTATTATTATTATTATTATTATTATTATTATTATTATTATTGTCTGTTTGTTAAATCATGGTACGATACTGGTGATAACAAAATTCCATAAATTTACCAGGAATTCTCAATAGGATACAGCTTAAGACTATTGTAGTATTTCCTGGGCCGACTCCAATTTATCTAAGTAATCTCTGCGACTGGTTTCCGAAATAATGTGCACCTACGCCTTAAAGCAGTTCTCTGAACTCGCCCTTGTAGCTTCATTGTTTGTGGCTGAAAAGCTTCACCGTGCTGATGAGTCCTAACAAGGACGAAATAGCTGTACACGGTTGCTTGGTGTGAAGGGGAGGGTGGAGGGGTGTAAAGGGGAGGGAGGAAGGGTGTGAAGGGGAGGATGGAAGGGTGTGAAGGGGAGGGTGGAGGGGTGTGAAGGAGAGGGTGGAGGGGTGTGAACGGGAGGGGTGTGGAGAGCGCTTAATTATTAATCATTTTAAGTATAAAAACCGACATTTTGTATCTATCAGTTATGGCTTTATGTACGTATAAAATGTTGGTAACAAAACAAAATTCTACTACCTTTATTATCCAAGGTATAATTCACGTATAAAGTTTGGAAACCTGAATCACTTACGGGTTCACCTTGACCGAGAGATCAGCGGCTGGTAATTGTTAGAATAACCCTAAAAACGCAATCTAACACGCATCCTGAATTCTCATTGGCTACTCTACAAGAGGTCTAGATAGCTTACTAGTAGAGAAAAGATAGCTGATCAAAATGTAATGAGCCTGTTTTGCTATGACATCAGAAGATTTCATCAAATCTGAACATCGTTTTTTGACCGATTAGTAGGTTTATACTAAAACAATTGGACATCTCGGTCACGTGGACGAGTTTGAATAGCTAGCACACTCGACCTATGGTCTAATAGGACTCGTAGTCCATTTGTCCTCTAATTGTTTATTAGTTTCTGGCCCATGTCACTAATAGCTACTTTGAATAGGGAGAATCCAGTCCTATTTCTATATAACTGTTGAATTTGAATAGCTACAACATACCTTGCTAGCATAATGCATATCAAAATGGAACAGATATAGAAAAACAACTCGGGTCTTTCATTAATACAGTCTCCTTATGACGTCACGGGCCAGAAAACAATATGATAGTTACCAGTCTCCTATTGCTCAGCCAGGCAGTGATAATCAAAAGTTGAAATGCAAGTTTAGGACTTTTTATACACTTTAAAGACAAACAACTTCTGATTTCTAAACGACACCTGGAGAAAATTGCATGGCAAGTCGTTTCTCATTTGGCACTTAGCTACACCCCACAAGCTACTCTATAGCTATAGTACACAAAATCAAGCCGCGAGCTCAAAATCTCTACTGCACTTTCCTTTATTTTTACTGATAAGAAACTATCATTTTATAAAACTATTATTGAGCCAGTTAAACACACTTTTATAATAAAATTAAGTATTAGTTGAAGTCTGAAGTAAAATCAGCAGTCTCTTTTGTCAGACTAGATAATTATTTTCTATTTTTCTTATTACACAAAAATATTTTCAGCACTCAGGGAAAAACATTTAAACAATCTGATGTATGCGTCGTGGTTTCATTGAAACATTAATTTAACTAAATTTAATGTGGGTCAATTACATTTGCGGGAGCTTATATTTCAGATCGACCTTGTTTTGAAAGCTAAAAATTACAATAAAAAAAAGGAACTTTGTACAAATGCTTACGAAGGACTGAAGATAAAATTTGCATTTATATTTACTTTGGCAACTAAGTAATTACTCCAATATAAATTGTACATATAATTCTTAAGCTTTTCTATCTTTATGTCCGAACTGCGTTCCTTTGTTATAGATCATTATTTATTTAGACTTTAACTCAAAACGTACTCCAAACTAGGATCCAGTTTTTCGCATCGGCCTTACCGTAATTGGAATTATTTGTTTTTTTTGACTGATTGACTCTTTGCTGATTTTAAGTTTTGAAAAACATCTGTGCTGCCGGAAATCATCGCAGCTTGCATGGCCTGCACTATTCTTGTTTGTATGTTTTTACACAATAGTTAAAGAACAATTTTTTTCGAGTTTTCTACGAGTTCTCCTAGGTAAAATAAAAATGTTTATTTTTCCTGGATCAAACCCCGAAATTTCTCTCGGTAACATGAAAACGATATCAAGTTATAAATTTCTGACACAGTAACAACTGAAATGAAACTTAAGTATGATATTATAAGTTAATTGCGTTTCTGAGCCGGTGATTCCACATTATATAGCCGGCTAGTTGGGAGAAAATATATTCTATATTTGCGGAATGGCGCAGCCACGGAACCAATATTAAAAATATGTTTTTTCCCAACGCCGGCAATATAATGTGGAATCACCGGCTCAGAATCGGAATTAGTTTTGTATCGCGATTTTTTTCAATTATATTTTCACGCGCGTTAATTCTGAGCCGTAGATTCAACTTTATATCACGTCTCTCTCCCTGACCGAAATGTTAACTGTATGACGATACAATCACAAGTCAGATGCTTCTGCAGGTTTTAATTTGTTTTTTTAAATTGAACGCTGCGTCGGTGTTTCTATAGAAGCAGTTTATAAAAAAGAAAAAAGACAACTGAATTTTACATCGTCGAAGTGATGAAGGACTCCTGTCCGAAAGCTGTCTAAATAATATTTTTATTATTTTTAAAACTGATGAAAAAATAAATTCACGAAATTCAAGGAGTCAATTTCCAGGAGTACAAGGGAATTAATCTATATTTACAGGTATTTGGAAAAATCCTCGAAATTCCAGGAGTTTTTCAGGAAAGAAGTAAATTATCTGTATTTCCAGGTAACCGGAAAAAAATCACGAAATCAGTCCAGGACTATTAGGAAATTATCTGTATTTCTCAAACAATAGAATTAACATTTGAGCTAATTTAATCAATGTTTTAATGAAACCAGAACACACACAACAGCAATGGAACGAATTGCGGAATTCTTGTAAACACTTGCTATTTCTGTGACTTCTATCGTAAAAATCGACATGTCCATCATCAACACGTCCATCATCAACTATCAACATCAACACTTTTGTAAAACGCTATTTTTCAACTCTTATCATCTTCATCACAAACTTTTATAAAAGTGAAAGCGGAAAGATCAACTTTCCACTGAATAATAACCGCTGCACCATATTCTTTAACGGGGGTTACTCCAAGGTTACTCAACAACGAAACAGGCCTTGCCTTTGCCCTGTTAATTTCTTCGAGCTTTCAGCTTACATATAGTCCAAGTGTCCAACGCTGACCATTTCAACGACTTGAATTGAAATTCTTAAATAAAATTTTACTAAACTACACGATGTATATATCTTACTTAATCTGTTAATTATGGGAGCCAGTTTTGAATTAGAAACGCTTACAAGCTCGCATGAGCTTTCTCCGAGTGGTCGTCTCTTGGTCTCTCAAGAGTTACTCCCAATAGATATCCCGAAGAATATCTCAGTTTTCTTCGTCTCTTAATAGAATCAGTGTCAGTTTTACCAAAGTCCGTTTCTAATCTTCTACGGGAACGCTGCGTTCTTCGCCTGGAGGAGTCGAGCGTTTCGGTAGCTGGTGATTTTTGATCATGGCTACCAACAGGGTTGGCCTACGGACAGAATGTGATTTCTAACATGAAGTGCATTTATGAATGAATAAATGAACATTAGATTAAGGTTAGAAATCAAAAGAGACAAGACACACGGGCGAACATCTGTGTTTTTAGTGTCTATTAGCCAATTCCATAAATACCATAATACTCTTTTCTTGCCCTTCCAAAATTTTGCATAAGTATTGTTTACAGTTTCTCTTGGGATCAATTTAAAATAAAAACAATTCTTATGCAATATTTTGGAAGGACAAGAAAATAGTATTATGGTATTTATGGAAGTGTCTATTAGTATTAGGAGCGCAGTTTCTAACGAATTACTATAACAGCGGGTGTGGTCGCTGCTATTGAATGATACTATGCCAATGTGATGTTTTATTTCTAACAAGCGCATTTACGTCGTAAACTAGTTCTTGCCAATAGAAAGTGAGCGCTGCTCATTGTAATCATTGTACAGTTAATAACACAATTAACTGGGATTCCTGACTTGTTTAGTTTTACTATTTCAGGAGTCCCAGCACCATCTGTAAGTAAGCTTAAAATTATCTCAACTAAAAATAATATCAGTCACCAGTCCATCATAGGTTAGTAACCAGGTTCCAGTTGTTCAAAAGCCGATTACCACTAACCCAGTGTTGATGTTAAATCCATCGTCTTGTTTCCAATCTTACAACAAGAGATTTTAGCTGCAATTTGGGTATTTACAAAACTATTCCGGGAAAGCTCCAAACAGTATTCATAAATAACCATTTACCTTTTCTTAAAGAAATTCTTGTTTGAATTTTTGCTTAACCCAGGGTGAAACTTAACCAGTCTTTAACAACTGGGCCCTGAAGTTAGCTTAGGCGAAAAAGGTTACACTTTTCAAGAGATTCCCACAATGAGGTTGATTTAGTTCATACTTGCAATATGTTTCAGCAACGATATTTTGAGTTTGTATGCCTATATTTTTCATTTGAAAACATATGTTTGTACTGTTGAGAACACGCGGATTCGGCTTCAAAACCTCTATGTGTTTGAGCAAGAAATATCTGTCAATCAGATGTGGTGAATCAAATCTGGGTTTTGAGTGATGTTTATTGACTGACCGTTGATTGTTAGGTTGAGTGTGATTTAGCATCAGACTGGGCTTTTTGTGAGTTGATTAAAGATTCACATCCTTACATTCCTGATGACATAGTGGTACCCTCTATCATATCCACGCCGTAGCCACAAAAATAGATGTTTTGAAAATATTTTGGGAAACAAACTAGTTTCAGTGAAAATATTATTACATTGATAAGTTAAATGCTGTTCTGGGAACGTTACGGAAATCTCAGTTACAAAAACTATATGGTCATTAACAGTTTTGACACCCACTGAGCCGTTAAAGATTATCGGAAACGCAATATCTTCTTATAAACTGCATGTTTATAACCTAAAATACCATTTGACAGTATTTTTCATGTTTAGATAAGGACCTTTTTACCTGTCATTATTCACTTTTAAAGTTGAATGCAAATGAAATAGACTTTACTACAAATAGAGCATTATTTCAATTATTCCGAGGTAAACTTCAACATATAATGTATATCTAAGAAATAAATAAATGGAGGGCAGTACTAGAGGTAACAATACAAGTAAGCATTATAAATGAGTTTCAGTAGACCGTTTAACTAAAGGCTATTTTTGGATTTCTAGTAACTGCTCACTACAACGACAACGGATTCAATTCATAGTCTCAACCTTTGCAGAAAGAGCCTTTGTCCATCCAATCCGATGCCGCCCCAACTTGAACTCAGATTTTTCCTAGTTTATACATGGTGAATATGAGAACTCTAATAAAATCATACCTCCATTTCATCTGGTTTAAAATTAACATCGTCGTTTGAAGGATAACCAGGCCCACGATCCTGTTTGATCAGCGGTTCTTTCTCGGGAATTCGTTGCATTTCCGTACTCTTCGCTAAGCTGGAGCTCCTAAGCGCATGCGTGCGATTATTACCATTTAAGGGCGTTTCGGACTCTTCTGCACCATCTGGCTGTCGTTCACTAACACTTCCTAACGTTGATGTACGGGATCGAGAGTCCGAGTAATCCAGGCGTCTGGGAAATACCTGCATTTGGACAACCTCAGTTTCAGGGACTGGCTGATCTTCAATATTTCTAGAGAGAAAGGAGTTAATTCTTATAATTAGATCACTGAAATACTTCAATTACTCTCACGTTCACTAACTAGTTTAACTTAATACTGAAAGCAATATGTAAATCATCTCAGTTAATTTTCATTTTGAATTTTTTTCAAAAATTTATTCACGTTCTTTAGTACAGTTTTGCAATATTATTCTACTTGATTTACTAGTAGTGGCTGATTTAGGTCAAGGGATGAAGGAGGAGGGGGGGGGGCGAATAAGAATGTTGGGCGGCTAGCCACCCCCGCTCCCCTTCTTGGAGAAAGAAAATTAAAAAAATGATACTGATCCTTATATATAATGTGTAAAGAAAAATGATACAGAGAAGACTCAAAATTTACCCTAAACTGAAAGAAACAGTTGCTTAAGTTAGGCAGGTGTCATGGTATCGATGATCAGATGTGTTCGATAAAGCATCGTCACAGCAGTTCTTGAGTGTAGATCGTTTGTTCCAAATGGTGCTTGACGTTCATAAAAATGTAAGACAACCATTTATAAATAAAGTAAAGTTTTCGTGCAATAAGTTTGAATGTTTTACTTCTTAAATTAGCATATTTACTTGGTAAGCTAATACTGACTGACTGTTTAGATACAGCTTGTTAACCACCCGAGATGTATTTAAATATTTTCGCTTTGGCTAAGCCACACACTGAATCGAAGAAATGGCGGGGCGCCAGCAAACATGGAACTTTTTCATAAAATGAAGAAACGGTTAAGAATAAGGGAAATGATTTTGGTTGAAACAGGTCAACGCCTTGAGATAAAGGAGGCACTGCATATTAATTGGAATACGCCTTCCTCAAATCAACAGGTCAAACATACCAACATATATAAATATAATAATAATGATTCACTCTACATACAGGTGATTTTCACAAATTAAGGTCCTGAAGCATCAAGACTATAAAATTTAATTTACTACACACAATAAAAACAACAAAGATATAGCTATATTTATAGTATAAAGATAAAAGTCAACAAAAATAAACATTGAGACGAATTTACAACTCAGAGAAATATAAAAAAACAAGTTAAAATAATAAGAAACAAAACTTTCTTATAAATGGAAATATGGGGGTATTAATTACTTCGCTGTCCAACTTTTTCCAATAATTAGTCGCTTTCTAGTTTGTGCGCCGTTTTCTCAAGTTACGGTTTCACTTTAAACATCCCATTTTTTTCTGTCTTACACAACTTAACCAAGAGAATAGCTTGTCATTGTAGAATTAAGTAGTTTGATTTTTCATTTCGGAAACTTGATTTAACAACAAGAGTAGCACACACCGTCTGTATTGTGAATCCACCGTGACAGGAGTGTCAAGTATAGGCGACGGGTATTCAGGAGAAGCCAGATCATCATCTTTAGCAGTAGCAGATTCTAAACGCGACAATCTCTTGGATGACCCTCTGAGGTCCTGGTTTGACTCTTTGGTAGAGGGACGAGTAACGGTGTAGCTCTTGCCGTCAGGTTGATTAGCTGACCCGTAATACTATAATAGGCAAGAAATTAAATTGAAAAAGAGAGAAATAGTTATATGATGTGAAAATATAACATGAGCGCTTTGCAGCAAAATAAAAAGATTCCCAAGTAGAAGCCAAAAATTGAATTAGGAGAGCTTTAGAGGTCAATTTACTATTAGTTGGGGGGATTAAACACTAAGAGATATTTAACCATTGCTAAGCCTTATCGATTGATAGGTCTATTCCACGGAGCAACTTTTACACAATTTAGTCTGATGCAATAACATCTCTGTAACCTGACTTGAAAATCATTGAATGCTAGCAGCAACACAAAGCTGTTTGATGAATAACAAAGCGTGGGTTACCTATGGTGTGCTAGATTGCCTTGCCTACTCACAGTATAAGCAGCTAGCGCTGATTCCACCTTTGTAGGTCTCATTAATAGGACAAAACTAACAAACAGGCACAGATTCCCACAGAAGATAAATACGTGAGAAGCGTATTGAGTACTTGTGGTATCAGCATGGCTTAATGTGAACACCAGCTAGAGATAATTAAAACTTCATATGTTCGCACCATTGTGTAATAAACAGTCGAAATATGTGCCGCTCTAAAGGCATGCAACATTGCCCTCATCAGGATTTTTGCAGCGAATGTTTACCGATGAATTTCGTTGCCTTCCACATTGCACGCAACAAAACTGAAGTAGAATCTCGCTCTACTCTTGCAACATTACCTTTTTGTTTTAAAGGACTTTTTGTTGGACGCCACCTTGATTGTTTTAATGCTGGGTAACATCATCATCATTATCATCATCATCATCATCACCACCACCACCACCATCATTATCATTATCATCATCATCATCACCATCATCACCATCATCATCATCATCATCATCACCACCACCACCATCATCATCATCACCATCACCATCATCATCACCACCACCATCACCACCACCACCACCATCATCATCATCATCACCACCATCATCACCACCACTACCATTATCATCATCATCATCACCATCATCATTATCACCATCGTCATCACCACCACTACCATCGCCATCATCATCACCATCATCACTATCGTCATCACCACCACTACCATCATCATCATCATCACCATCATCACTATCGTCATCACCACCACTACCATCACCATCATCATCACCATCATCACTATCGTCATCACCACTACTACCATCATCATCATCATCATCATCACCATCATCATTATCACCATCGTCATCACCACCACTACCATCACCATCACCATCATCATTATCACCATCGTCATCACCACCACTACCATCACCATCATCATCACCACCATCGTCATTATCATTATCATCATCATCATCACCATCATCACATCACCACCATCATTATCATTATCATCATCAACATCATCATCATCATCACCATCATTATCATCATCATAATAAAAAATACTATACTTTATTTCTATAATAAATTAAAATTTTCACAACTCTTAAAAATATCAAAAGTGAATAAAACTATACATACAGCATTTCTATTAAAAACATATAATAATAATTATAATAATAATCATATTAGCCACAAGTTAATGTTAAATCGCTCGACGGCTCAGATCTTGGCCGGTGAAAGTCGAATTTTCAGAGGGAGGAAAACCGGAGTACCCGGAGAAAAACCCTCGGTGTCAGATTGAGATCGACAAATCGCAGCCCACATGCAGAGCCCAGGAATCGATCCCGGGTCGTAGAGGTGGAAGGCACGACTGATGACCACTATGGTAACCTAACCCAACCACACCGCGCTATCGCGAGCAATGTTATGAGATTTTGTTGTATCGTGTGTCTACATAGAAATCATTTGATGCGAGCAATGTTACATGAAATGTCGCACCGTGTGTCTGCACCTTAAAAGGAACCAAGACAACGCTTAGGTCGTTATACTTGCAAACTGTTTTCTAAAACTCGTTTATCAAAACAAGATTCTAAAAGTATTGCCTTGAGAAATTTTTCAAGATGAATAACTTAGAAAACTTGCTGAACAATAACTGGTTTAGGTGATCTTGGTTTAACAACGTAACAAAATAAACTGAATCATGACACCTTTAATCATCCGTTCTCACCTGAACTGTGTCGGTTGTGCTGTAGTAGTTTCGTTTCTCTTTATGTTGCATTTTTTTAATTTGATAGTAATAGGTAAAGTTCTTGACCTATAAGAAAAATCAAGAAACATCTTACTTTCCTTTCATACAAAAAAATATGCAGTCCCCGAGTCCCAACACTAGCAAACACGAAGGAAGGTTGCTTGTTGGTTTGGCCGTATTATTCGACTTTTTTAAATAATAAATTTATTCTACTCTATAATAGATGAAACCCAAAGATGATAAAGCTTTTTTATGTAACAGAGCAAAAAAAATGCTGAAAAAGGTTTTCAAACATTTTAACGAGCACTCCGCTTACTTGACGTCTTAGCTACAATGTTTTATATTATAGATTTGTTGATTCGCCAACATGGTAGCGAGATACTTGACATCTTAGTTGCAATGTTATGACAATATAGTTGATGTTCGCGGGCGTAAATATGTTTTCGGCCCGACTCAGGCTCATTTTAGCCCGAGCGCAGCAAGATTATAGATTTGTTGATACGTCAACATGGCGGCGAGTTACTTGACATCTTAGTTGCAATGTTTGATATTATAGGTTTGTTGATACGTCAACATGGCGGCGAGTGACTTGACATCTTAGCTGCAATGTTTGATGTTATACGTTTGCTGACACCCTAACATGGCGGCCAGGTCCGCAGGCAGAAATTTTAGAATTAAAAAAAGACATTACGTCATTTTATCGCAACTTCTACACTTTTAGGAAAACATAAAAAAAAATACAACGTTCTGTTTAAAAATAACTTTGGATATTA
Organism: Zoanthus sanctaehelenae; assembly: GCA_028564885.2. NCBI lineage: Eukaryota > Metazoa > Cnidaria > Anthozoa > Zoantharia > Zoanthidae > Zoanthus > Zoanthus sanctaehelenae. The sequence goes on along the minus strand of JAOTRI020117744.1, from coordinate 3,305 downwards.
TAGTATTTTTGCCGATTTGCATGAAAATAAAACTTAATGCAGAACTCATTTTCATATGAAAGGTTTCGCACTTACTCGTTTTCAAACAGAGACACAAGAGAACTCGGAAATGACCTATTAGTTATTGAGATTGTTTTACAGGTAAATAAAAGAACATTTTTAATTGTAAACTTTATTTCTTTATTCATTTCTTTTATAATTGAGTGCACTTTGCGGATCTTTACATCTTTTGGAGGGGAGTTGCATCCTCCCCTCTCCGCATCCTGCGTACGATGCTGCCGGCCACTATTGTCTTGAATTGTTTGCAAAAAGAAATTATTATAGCCCATTTTTGAGCTATTTGTGCCTAATTGTGGGAAATACGTTTTAACTCGACAGCTAAAATAGCTGCTTGACTTGAAACTCTTACTGAGAGAGAGTTCCAAAACAATTATTATATTTGTAAGTTTTCTTACCTCTCTGTCGAGCAATGAGAATATTAGGAGAATAATTCCCTAAAAAAAGTATGCAAAAAACAATAAATAAATAAATGCAAAATTTAGAAAAATTATTAATAAAAACTAGAAAAAAAGTGTTCCTCAAATTGAATGCTCAGAACAGCAAAATTGTTTAATAAGCAACTTCCGTTGTAACTAGTAATTAATTTGCTAAACACTTTTTTCATGTTTTTTAAAACACATAGCATGAAAATGCCATATCTTCAAAAAATTTACACTCCTGAATATATGAAAAACGAAGTATGTTTTGAAGCTTTTACACCAGTAAAAGATTTCATTTATCAAAGAGTACATTCAAGTGTTTTGGCGGGCTATTTGACGCGCGTGCTGGAATTTTCCCGCCTTAAAACAGAAGAAGCGAAAATATGCACTGGATTCCAACTGAGCTGTTTTTTGACAAGATGACGATCGGACAAAGACGAACCTACTTCACAAACGGTTGGCCATGCATTACCAGTAAGTTTTTTTTACGGTTTGAGTTTCAGTTTTCGGCAAACCTCATTGATTCATAGCTTTGCTACTTTACTTGTTCCTAGAAATTATCCTGTCGCGTGAATATTTAAAAGCTTTGTTTTATCTTCTTCATATACAGCTATTTGACATTTGTATTTGATTTTATTTGAAACTTACGTAATTTATTTATATAATCATTTAATTAAAGATTATTGTCTTTTTTCAAACTTTTGTTTCATGTTCGTTAAGTCATGTATTACGTCTTACAATGCAGGTGTAACTTAGGCAGCGTTTATAAGTAGCCGGTTATTTTTGTAAACTTTCATTTTTTATCCGTTTATAATGAACTTAACTTTCGCCTCGTTTATTACTGACATTTCTCGATCAGTGTCATGCCAGCAAATGGTGTACTTGTAAATAAACCACTCATACAGTTATTAACTTTGAACTAAAATGCTACAAATGTACAAATATAAATTTTAAAAAATTAAAGCTACAAAATTTGCAGTTATCAGTTAATTTGAAGAGTTGCAACAATATTGTCAGTCGTCCCAAATACTTACTTCTTTAGTTATTTTATAGATTTACCAGTAGCTGCAAATTTTTAATGTTCAATAGACAAAAATTTTTACGCTGACTATTAAAATACCGCATAAAAACTTGGGCCTTGTTTTCTGCTCTATTTAATTTTTTTTTGTTTCACGTCGTTTTTGCAGTCAAGGCGAAATGAAGTGAAGGCGAACAAACTCATTTTACTAGTTATATTTTCCATTTTCAGTCTATATTCCTTTGTCGTTAGTTTTTACTTAATTTGAACAGCAACATAAAAGGGCATGTGCATCCCACAAGAGTATTAGATGGAAAAGATGGAAATGAAATTCATTGGATATTCACGTGCACCTTTTCATTTATATTTTGTTGTTTTTACCTGAATAGCGCAGCAACCTGCAAACACGTACTCCCACCACGTGATCACATAATGCTTGACGTAAATACCTGCTGCGACCCAGGTCCCCACCATAAACGGTAAAAGTAACATCATAAGGACCAAGGACACGCTTGAGAAGAGAAAAGGATTCACCGTTAGCTAGAAACACCGATAACAATAGTAGAAAAATATCTTAATCTAAGAATTAAAAATCGTTTGACATTTTAAAGGGGCAGGGGTCATTTACTGGAGAAGTTTTAAAACCACATGCACATTACTAATATTAGTCACGATCATTACAATTTCCTCAAATATGATTGATGTAGAAACTGTTTTATTACATAGATATGAGTGTTTTACTGAAAAATACGCCACTCGTAGATTCCATATAAATCTACATCCGGGATACGAGTGACATATTTTCAATATCCTCACTATTGAAGATATCTTTGACGTCATTCCTTTGCTTTTCCCGTCTTTTTCGTTTAGGTTTTTTTCATTTTCGAAACACTCGTATCTATGTTATAAAAAGAAGATTTTACGTTGGCTTAAACATATGAAATTTATCTTCTCGTGGCAAAAAGATAACCGGCCACCGTGTAATATCCTCTATGAATTTTGCACTAATTAATCTGTAAAATTGTAATCTGACAGTAGGCTGCAATCGGACACCAGTAATTTGACAGTTTCTTGAGAGATTACAAGAGATTACAATCACTATGCCACTACAATTGAACAACCACTGATAAAGTCAAACAGTAAAAAATAAATAAAATACTTTTCTTCGTCATATGTGATATATATCAATTACGACTTTATCATAAACGGTTTTCATACTTAAAAAAACTAACTGAAGTAAGCAATATATGATTTCAATACTTGCCATAAATTTCTTAATCATCCAAACTGCAATATCTTTTACCAATGATATTGTTAAGATTTTAACTATAATTTTTATAGGTGTATTGATCTGTTTGTAATGAATTGCAAAATACGATACTGATATTTCTTACGTGATTTTTCTTCGATCATTTGAGTCAACTATCCGAGTTTTAAGGCAAAGAACAATCAGGAAGAGTATTACAAAAACCTGAAAGCAAGTGAACAAGTATTTCAGCTTTTGTTTTAAACGTAGTTAGTTGATCTGATGATATCATCTTAGTCGGGATTTTGGTAAACTCTTTAATAAACAATCCAGGGCCGTAGGAATCGGGCGGGCAGCATGGGCAATTGCCCACCCAAAAATTAAAGAGGGTGGGCAAGAATGTCTTTTTGCCCACCCATTTTTTAGAGAAAAAATAGAGCTTTTTCACATAGATTGATAAATTCCTTTCAGATTTTCTTTTCATTTTTTTTTTGCATTCTGAGTAGAGTCTCTATTAACAAGTCTTGCCTTATCTACACCAACAGTGCATAGTGTACTTGAT
>JAOTRI020117733.1:0-12412 GCA_028564885.2 Zoanthus sanctaehelenae | reverse complement strand
GGGAGGGAAGGGAGGGAGTTTTTATAATAATGTAGATAGGTGTCCTCAATTAGTTTACTTTTGTAAGCTAGAGTTTTAAATTGACACATTAATAAAGTTATTATTATTATTATTATTATTATTATTATTATTATTATTATTATTATTATTATTATTATTATAAAAGTACACGATAAGAGAAATTTCGACCTCTCCGAGGTCATTTTCAAGTGAATAAAAAAGCCATAAAAATCTATAGTAATCACCAGACGCTAATTATTAGGGAATTTTATGGCATTTTTATGAAAATATTAAAATTCCAAATATTGATTGAGATCTATTATCTTTGTTACGGTCGATAGATTTGTAAGTCGGTGTTTTGAAGTTTGCTACGCTCTATTTCTCTGACTTGATCGGGTCAATAGCTCTAAGGCTTCATTTTTTTTTTTTTTTAAATTTTTCAATTTCACAACATGCTACTGAACTGAAGGACATCATAAAAACATTCCTTAAACAATTTGGCCACATAGTTTTATTTTTAGAAGAGATTTTGAAAAACATGATTGACGCGTGACACAAAAATTGCCTAGCTGATAGCATGACTCAAGAAGCTGGACTTTTTTTTCATAACGGTTATTTTAGTTTTTTTTTGTCACAATCCCTCCCTGCGTGACATCTGAAAAGTGCAGCGAACGGCTATTGGCTAAATCAAAACAATAAGAGATATTTCTTTTGTCTTTTACTAACCTCGCTAAACAACTAGAAGAATAGAGCAATGATTTGAATCCAGCCGTGTTCACGTATTTGTTTTGCACCAAGCACACTTGTTTGACCGCTGTTAACTTTTTGTCTAATTACTTTCAAGCTGTGCTTTCGCCTTAAAAACTACAGCAGCGACTTTGATATTTTTCCGGGGAAGACGGCCAAGTCTTCGCCATTTTATGGTATAATATTGTCAACTTCGAAGTGCGAACAAACATTTGATTGCCGCTCTGTCCAGGATAAAACTAACTCGGCAAAATCTGTTTGCTTGATTTGAAGGCAACTCACGTATCTCTACGGTTGTTAATCAGGTATGTCGAGTATATTGAAATCTTTGTTTTAAGGCAGAACGCTTAGTTTTACAGCTGGGTAATTAAATATATGCGTTTATTATGAGAGGTTGCGTTCTAGGAAAAAAAAATTATATGAATCTGACGGCTGTATGTTTTTTTCACAACACAAAGTTTTCTTGCTTTTAAACAAATAATTGAAATTGTACTTACTACCGTTTATGTTTACCAATTATATGATTTTGCCATCCTTTATAATCTGGCTCGTTTTCTAGAAACTTGAGTTTTGGTTTTCATTCCGTACGTAGAACTGTCTTCATCAAAGATCGCGTTTGTATTTTGAAGGTTCCTTGGAAGCAACACAAACAGTTGTTTGCCAACCGCCTCATGATTGTTTTTATAAGTATTTGTTCGTCAAAACAACTATTTAAGACGTTTCTTATCTCTTTAGAAACAAAAAGTTTTGGATTGCAAGCGTTTATGGTTTTGCGTAATTAGATGGTTATTTATAGGTTTGAAAATAGCAACAGAAAGTTTTTATCTTTGGCAACTCTCGAATAGCAAAGTTTTTATCTTATGGCAACTCTCTTGGATAGGGTAAATTAAACCACTCGCAAATATAGAACAGGTACCTAAATAATGATACACAACATAGAGACTCATTCACAGTCAAATTTTCATTTATAGTCGAAAAAGAAACCTTTTGTTTGTCACATTTTCCTTTCAATTAATAGAAAAACAGTTTTTCTCGTCCCGGGAGTATAAAAAATATCTGCCTCAGATATTTTTGGTTTTAACTTTAGCATTAGGTTCTTATAACGTCTTCACCAAATTTAAAAGACCTTCAGCTTGCCTATCGTGTGTTATATTGTCATAAGAACCTAGAAGAACCAAATTGAATTAAAGACTGAATAGAAACAATATTTCGTATATTTGAAACCAAGTGTACATATTAATTTTGAATTTTTTGCCCAAGGGCATGGTATTGCCTCCAAACAAAGTAAAAGGTCAGTTTAACCATGCAAACTAACAATTATAACAAAATATAGTGAAAACCTGGCGTCGAAGTGGAAAACAAATAATTTTGAATTTTAATTTACAAAGGGATTATTTAGAATTTTAAATATTGGTTATGATACCATGAATGTAGTATCTTATTATCCAACTGCACGAATAACTGTATAAATTAACTCCATGAGAGGGTCTGGAGCGAGTACAAATATCCAGCCGTAGTGTACATTTTGAGCAATATTCGTATTCCAGAAAACTTGTTTTACCGCATGCGTGGCAGTATTTAGTTCTAGTTTTTCACGAATAAAATATTGAATAATAAATCACTTATTAGACAGTTTAGTATGTAGTATGGCTGATATTTTTACTCGCCCTAAGTATTTTGACTTGTTCTTTGGGCTCGTCAAAATACTACAAAATTATACTCGTAAAAATATCCAGCCATACTACATACTAAACTGTCTTTAATAAGATATACATATTACACAGTGGTGGAAGCATATGAAGTTTGTCTTTGAGTGGTAAAAATTTTTTTCCCAGTCGGAGAAAATAAACTTCGAATGTTCAAGCAAATGTGAAATTTTCTTTTTTAACATAGATACAAGTGTTTTTTCAAATAGGAAAAACTAAATTAGAAAACAAAGGAATGGCATCAACAATATCCTCACTTAGTAGTGAAGATGTGGAAAATATGTCACTCGTATCCCGGATGTAGTTTTATATGTTATCTACCAGTGGTATATTTTTAAGTAAAATTACACTTATATCTATCTAATAAAAAGCCATATTCAATGAATAGACCTCAAGCATATCCCATGAGAAACTGATCTCTTGGTCCATTAGTTTTAATAATTTTTTATATAGTTTATTGTTTGAATAAAGTAAGTTAAATGTATTTAGTTAAGTAATATTACTATGTTTGCACATAACAGAGCTTAAAAGACTTATAAAAATGCATTGTCTTCTTTCACAAACGTTGTTAAAATAATAACTTCCACCAAAAAGCATTTTTTGGAAAATTTTTCAACTACCTTATTTTTATATAAAACAATATATACAAAAACTGGCTGCGCTAAAATGAGCCTGAGCCGGGCCCAAAAAATATTTACACCCAAGAACATCAACTACATTACTATTATTATAACTTTGGAGAGCATTTAGCACAAAAACAAGAACATTTTTTTAGAAATTACTTTAGAAATTACTTTAGAAACGCGGATATTAAAGCGGCGGGCTCTAATATATTAGAGCCCGCCAAAATGTTCGTTAGAGCCCGGATAATACGCCACAATGTTAATATAATCAGTCTTGAATTAATGGCTAATCGACCCTAGGACGCCAATACCTGTAGGGACAATGCTAACTTTCTAAACCTTCCAAAAGCTCTTAATTTCCCTCTTAAGATCCTGTTATCCTTATGTTTTTTCATTCTCTTCTTGTATTATACGGATATCAAAAGGGTATCAAGACACATTCCTTTGCTTTCATGTCTACTAGATCTGGTTGATTGTACATCAGCTGATGTGGTCAGTTTGGATCTGAAAATCCCAAAGAACCGGTTCCGATGTGTGGTCACACATCTTCTCAGCCCTAGTTCAAATCCATAAACATCGCACATCTGCTAATGCAGCACCGTAGCAACCTTGTGTCGGCAAGGTTTGTACTGGCCGTCAGCCAGTTGCTAGCGCTCGGCTGTGATGTTGACGATGGCTTCAGGCCATTTGCCACACTTCCTGCATAACGTTTACGCTTCCTGTCTATCCATACAATCTTTTATGGCATTAGTTCTTATCACCTGTTCTTATGCTGTAAATATTGTATTCTCGGTCTCTTTCTTGAGCCCATTCTTCTAAACTTACGTGCTTCCATCATCCATGCTTACGCTTATTTCTGATACCATTTTCCCATGCAATTTCTTCTCTAATCATTCTGGTTTGTACTGACGATATAATTCACTTCGTACTTTCTCTTTGGTTCGTGAGCCTTATTAACATCAACAACGCATTCTCTTCCCACTTCCAGACAATTTTCATTGCGTTATGTGACTGCTGCCACCCTGAAGATTATTACAGTTAACTCCTGATATCTCGAGCTATCAGGAGAAATAGAAAAAGGTTCGAGTTATGGGGAGTTCGATTACCGGGAGTTGAGAACAAATGACCGGAAACAATGTACAATTTAATTTACAATAATTTAATTTAAGTACTGTATGTATGTAAGGCAAGGCAGCTTTCCTCAATGTTCTTGCAGTTCCCATCAAAGCAGTTTTTTGCATTACTCCAACATTTGATGTTAACCCTAGCTTCTCAATCCACCAATGAAATCCTTTGGTGACACTTCCAAAGGCTCCTTTCACTATAGGTACAACTTCTTCCATTTTAAGGTTCCACAATCTTCCAATCTCTATCTTCAGGTCCAGATATTTTTCTACTTTTTCTCTTTCTTTCTTTCTCCCTTACTCTTACATCAGCTGGTACAGCAATATCGATGACTATTCTCTTTCGGTGTTCTTGCCGCTATCATGTTGTCACACTGAACACCGATATCCCACAAAACTTTCACTTCCTCATTTTCTACTACTCCCTCTTCACGCATGCTCTAACCCAACTTTTTACACAAATCCCAATAAATTTTCGTGGCTACATTGTCGTGTCGTCTCTTTCTGAGCCAATTTCTCACATTGGAATACTAAATGTTGCACGCTTTCATTTTTTTTTCTCCAAATCCAATACTAGTATGCTTTTCTTGAGTATTGCTAATATTCTTATCAATATTCTCACTACTGCTATTCATATTATTTTATTTACATAAACGTTATGCATATTATGATCATGGTGGATATATAAACACTTTCCTGGTGTAATAACGATTGCGTTAAAACCTTTTTTAATTTATTTTGGTTTTTACCCTTCATAAGCTTACTTAGTTATTGAAGAAAGCAAATTTCAAGATGTCAAATTTTACATTCGGAACTGAGAACAAAGCATATGAAGACAAAAGCATCTTGTCGCCTCTTTGTGTCTGCTGAAGAATTTCCTTTTTCTTTAATTGTATCAGCTATAGCTGATTTTTTGTTCTTTTCGTTAGTGCAGTCTTTTTTATCAAGATGTTTTAATTTTAGGCCGAAGGTGGAATGTTTTAAAATAATTTGGTGTGGACGCTTTTTATGCTCAAGGTTTTTCTTCAGTTTATGGAAAGAAAACAATTTTGGATTGATGTTTTCACTTGAGTCCTTCAGTGGTCGGATTGAATAAGAATTAACTTCACACCTTTTATAGCTTGATTCGGTCTTGTTTGAAAATGACATCTTCGTTTTAAAAAGCGGATACTTTAATGAAAACACTAAAGGTTACCAAGTAACGGTGGCTGCACCTGTATTCGCGCATAAAAGAAAACTGTCCTTTTAGTTTAAATAGCAAAAATGAGTAAAAACCAATAATAAATGCAAACTGTCTGTTTAAGTGTATGCTAACACTATATGATCGCTGTCTTTTGTAAACTTTAATGCTCCGATTCATTTTCTTCACTGTGTGAAACTTTCTAGGACGACTCAATACGTGTCAGTTCTTTTTCTCTTGTTTATCTTTAATATTCTGTTGCATTTTGGCCTTGTAAAAAGATTAATTCTTAAGGTAAGCTCTTAATTTTTTTACAAACAAATGCATTTAGTTCCTGTGTAGTATCTGAGTCCATTCTATCTTCGCCTGTCATTTTGATTATATGCTTATTGCACGCAAAGCCAACTTCGGCTAATAATTATTTTTTCAATTTTTGACAAAAAACGCTCAAGTAACTACAAGAAACCGTAGTTTTACAAGTTTTTATTTAATCGCATTCAAAAAGTTAAATTAAAAAGAAATTTAACTCTTAATTTTTATTCCGGTTTTAACAAAGCTGAGAACAAAGACTTATTCCATCCGATGCGAGCAAATTAAGCACATTTTTACAATAATATGAAAATTCGGCAAAATGTGCGACAAAGTCAAAGACTCATAATGAATCCAATTCCTTAGAAACGGATCTTAAAAGAAATAAAAAAAAACTTGTGGAAAACTAGAACGTTATTACCTTCTGGTTGTTTACGAGTTATAGTGTAAAACACTTTCAAAACCTCGCACATGTATTTCTTTGGAAAACAATTAAGCTCGAAAAGACACGATCAACAGAAACATAAACATTTGAAGCACGAAGACAATTAACAACAACTCGATCTTTTTACACCCCGTTTCAGTTTCATGGCATTATGATAATACATCATGTGGTTTTCAAGTAAACTTTAAAGTAAAACAAACATCATTCCCAGGTGAAAAGATCTTGTAGCAGAGTAGCAGTTTCCATTCGTACTTCAGTTATAAGACATGTTTGCTCTCAGCCTTTTACGACTTATTAAAATCCGAACGCTCTTCCTGATCTATGGTTCAGTTCTAATGAGTGGCCAACGAGTAATATTTGTTATTCAACTTTAAAACCATAGTAAATACATGTTTTCGAGGCTGGGAAAAACTCGTATATGCAATGAAAACCCGGAAATTTTAAATATTTTGCTTTCCAACGCACTCATCCGAAAAAATGATGTCTTTAAAACTATAAAACCTACTAGTTAGGTTTGACGAATCCTGCTTTCAAACTGTAAATATACGGCCTAATAGGTTTTATAATTTGAAAACCGCTTCACAATATTTATAGAACTATTTTACAAATATTTGTTTCGTGCGAATCCAAAGATGTCTTCAGGCTTGTGCATGGAGTTGAACCACTCTTCGGGCTGATAGACCGGGTTTTTACATGGTAAAACCTCGAAACTGAGAAATCCGTCTCGAAAAGAAGTTCGTCTTAAGTTTGTAAAAATAATCTCAAAAAGAAGTTTCTTAATTTTGAAAAAATAATCTCGAAAAGAATCAGAGAGTCGTTGATTATCAGTTATGGTTCTCATCCATTGAAATCCAACGGTTTTGAAGCATTCGGCCAAATTTTTTCTAATCTATTTTATTCGTAGCGTCTTTGCAAAGTTCTTATGGCATTTCTTATCTCTTATTGAAACACATAGAATTGGCTGGCAGCTCAGTTACAAGTTACTTTTTATCGGTATGATTTTTGCTTTTAAGCAGTATTATTGATCATCATCATCATCATCAATCCACTTTTGATCTGGTTTTATCCCCGTAAATAAGGGTGGCCGGATTTAGCCCACTCTACCAGCAATCTCTCCCACTCCCACTCTCCATCTCACTCGATTCATTGCATCCTCCCTCTTCAAACCAACACTCCTACTCTCCTTCTCAACTCGTGTGTTCCATGTCTTCCTCAGTCATCCTCACTTCCTGTTTCCCTTCACTTCAAACTCCAAGGCCTTCCTCAAAACATGGCCATCATCCTTCTTTAACACATGCCCGTACCATCTCACTCCATTCGCCTTTGCCATTGATCATTTTATGAAAACTATAAGAAGAGCTGAAATCGATGTACGTACACCGAATACTCACTTTCATTTAGCAGTAACAGTTCTTTAAGCATTGAAAATAAAAGCGAAAAGTTATACTGCAAATGTTATATAAAGTACTTGAAACAATCATAAATTAACTTCAAAAAAGTCTCGAACTCAAGACCATCTCGTGAAAAGGTTTGTTGCACTGTCAAAAATTAGTTTAGTACTTCGGACAGCGTATAATAACATACGAACTATTTCTCGCGATCGAGTATAAATTTGTGAATTTAAAAACCTGTCGAAGCCTTGTTCTAAGCATAACTTAAATCATTCTAAAATTTACAGATACAATCTTAGAAGTCGGTGTTTTATAGAATTTTACGAGCTGACAACTTTTTTATTTCTAAACCTAATAAATGCTGAATAAGGCAGTCGGCTCACAAGTCGGCCATTTCCCAACAGTGACAAAAAAAGGTCGGTAAAATTCAATTTGGCAAATTAATCAGGTGATGATGACGAGATGCCGTCGATCGGCGAAAGTTCGGATGCTTTTTATATTTCATCGATACAGTATTACAATCCTCAATTGCAGTTTACCGATATTTTTTAAAATGCTACTGGGGAAGGACAACCTCCATAGCTCGAGATTATTGATGAAAAAGTTTGAATTTGATTTGAAGAGTTAGCTTGGGGTTAACACACTGAAATAGTTCATGAAACAATTTCAATGTTCGGTTAAGCAACCGTCATGCTGCTTTTTTCAAGTATATACACTCTTTTTTTTTATAAGAACGTTGAATTTTTCGACTGAGGCTGAACGTTCTTAAATATTTTCGGTTTATCAGCCTCAAATGTTCTTAAACATGTTCTTGAATTATCTTTACTGGTTTTTTGCAACATACATAATACAATTTGGACAAAGTAAATAATACTGCAATTTGGTAAATGAAAAACTCGTCATGTAAAATTTGTATCAAACGTTAGTCAAGAAGCCCAAGCAAATGTTTCAATAACACTGTATGAATTATTTCATCATAAATAAATGTTCTTCTCCTTTTCTCAGCCTCAGCATGTTCTTTAAAACATGTTCTTAAATTTTTGGAACTGATTTTCAGCCTCATAAAAAAGCTTCTTTTAAAAAGAAGAGTGTAAGAGAACTTACATAAGAATAGAATAAACGCTGTGAAAAACTGTTGTGGTTTTAATTAAGGTGACAGTGTATTGCTTTTAACTTTACCGAGGATTGTCTATCTGTAACCTTCTTTTCTTCCCCAAATCCTCGGAAATTACGCGGTCGCAGTCGGGAAAGTGGCGCGGTTCCAGATCCAAGACCAAGTGCTAAAATAAACAGAAAACGGAACATTTTTCAAAAGTAAACTCGGCCTCAATCCCAGTGACAGCTTTAGTGAACTATGACTATGTTGTTGTACATAACACTTTCAATACAATAAACATAAGAGGATGACTGCATGGACATCACATATAACAGAAACATGCAGATGAAAATAAATTTACTGCTTTTAATTTTAATTTCACATTTTAAACTGTTGAATGTCGCTTTTTTCTTGTTTTAACTGACATGTCTTTTTAAAAACGCTAAAAATTTGTTTATTCATTTTTAACTGAATCAACATTTCCTTTGCATAATGTGCACTTCTCAGGGTGCAAAGATTATTTTTAAATGCAAGACAGATCAATTTTCGTGAAGAAAATCAAACAATCACTGCGCTTGAAGCAACAATCTAATGACAGCTCGAATGTAATCACACCAAAGAAAAACATAACTTCATTTAAAAAAAGGATTTTAAAAAATACCACAATTATTCAAACAAACACTCAAAAAACATTCACCGGTAATTCAAACATTTTCTGAAAATGTTAAATTAATTTATAAAACATAAGCGTTTTTTAGTTTTACATTTAAAGTCTGTAATGATTAACACAGATACGAATACAACAAGAAAATAGACCAATTAAAGGGTTGACAATTGCTTGAAATGTTGCTCGATCAGAAATAAATCAACAAAGCAAAGAGAAGCGGAAATAAGAGGTCCTCGTGTTAGAAAATAGATGTTATTGAGAAGCCGATAATGTGCAATCAAGAAATCATTTTGTAATGACTTTCTTATAAGCCTAATTTCATGATAGGTAACAATTCTTGAGACTGATTATCCCAAAAAAAAGGTTACGTCCAAACATTTCTGGTAAGGCAATATTGCGGACACTGAAATAGCAGAGCTGCTGTTTCCTTTTTAATTTTAATGTTTTCTAGTCAGTTGAATATTTGGTAGAAACTTCAATGGCGCACCGCAGGACATCAAAATACTTAGTAAGTAACTTAGTGAGAGGCAATATAGAACTACGTTTTTAGATAATTATTTTAAAACATAATGTTTCATGCAGTGAAAAACATCTAAGATTTATGGCAATTTTCTACTAAATGAAATGAACCAGTTCGTTTTCATCTCGTCGGTGTTCATAGATTAACGACTTTTTTCGCGTTCAATGTAGCTCGCTTGAAATTAGAAGCTCATCTATATATTTTCCTCTGGTAATAGTTTTTCGCTATGAAGCAGGGGTCAGTGTTCATATGATTGATCAAGTTTTATTCTCGTGAAATTGAAGTTATTCATGAGTGTTCTTATCGACACAAAAAAAGACGGATTGTACAATTTGTTTTTTTGGTTGTAAGCCTAGATTCGATTCAAATTCAGACTGAATCCGATGTCTTGTAAAAAGTCTTTATATTCTGTGGCATACTGAGAAATTCCACTAATAAATAGATGTGAAAAGATTTCATTAGTCTACAAGTTTTTGACTGAATTTTTTAATTTGGAGCTTTCAAAACTTTGTTCAATGCACATCTGCATGGTTTGATCATTTCTCAATTTTTTCATATAGTTTCTAAGTATGTCTTACTCGAAGTTAATGTTATATAATCAGTCCATAGAACCACGTGCCAACAACTTGGGTTTTTTTTGTTGATAAATATAGAGATTCAGCTCCATGGTACCATCTTAATAATTTATGAATGCAGTTATTATTTGAAAAAATGTATTTTACCTTTTCAATTAGCATTTTTTTAATCCCATTGAATTAAAAATATTTTGGCTTTCTAGTTTGCTTTCATCTATTTGAGCAAATAATAATTTTTTTATATCTTTACAGCACTAATGCGCACAGCAAGTTGGACGACACAATCGCGACATTTCATCACGCCAGCACAAGTAAACAGGTTCAGTTGTCAGAAGACGGAAGACGATGTCTCGTAAACCATTAGCAAACTGTTTATGGTCGTTTCGCAGAATGTTTTGCTGTAGGAAAAGCAGTACACAAACTGAATCTGCCCCACCGCGTGGAATATTGGACCAAATTCTGAATCCACTAAGCTTCATTGCCGCTTTTATCGGTTTCAAGAGTTCGTATCATCCATATTTATCCAAAATTGGAATGCCCTTATGGTTTATTAGCATGGCAATTCATTTTGCATTGGATTTCTACGAAGCATATCATATTTTTGGCATTGCCTGGGCAACTTCAATTGGAGTGTTTCTTATTTCGTTTTTATGTGGAACAATATTTGCTATCAAGGATGTTATTCCGTGGCTTGAGGACTCCTTAGAGATTCTGTACGCAGAAGGAAACTTTAGTGAGACACTGGAAAAGGTTCACGTCATCACAAAGGTATAGTGTCCTTTATCAGTTGTTGTAGTTTGTAGTTGTCACCGAAAAACCCCTTTAAGAAAATACACAAAACAGCTGGGTGGCAAAACAGTTAAACATCTTCTGAAAATAAAAAGAGTTATGCTAAACACAGTTCTTGTGATCTAATGGAGATCAGTTACAGATCATGAGATCAGATCAGATCAGATCAGAGTATGGCTCATTATTTTTCAGACCACTCTCAATATACAGTGCTTCAGTTATTGTAACTTTATTAGAAACTGGTGCACATATGCTAATGAAGGGGAAAATGTAAACAATGATCCACCTATATAGCTAGAGAACACCAAACACTCTCAATATACAGTACTTCAGCTTTTGTAACCTTATTAGAAACTGGTGCACATATACTAATGAAGAGCAAAATGTATACAATAATCCGTCTATTAGCTAGAGAACACAGTTTTTATAACCTTATGAGAAACTGGTGCACATATGTTGATGAAGAGAAAGATGTAAACAATTAAAGCCTCGCCTATAGGGGGCAACTTGCTTGCCTCGCACTAATAATATCTATGAACACTGTAATTGGTCAAAAATCCCTTTTTTATCAGGAATCAGGAATCACTTTATTTGCTCATTAAAAAGATTTTTTTTTCATTTTTAAGTGTATTTAAAATTATTTCTATTAACAATTAAGCCTGTTTCTTTTTAAGTAATAATATATTTAAATAGAAAAATTGTATTTATAATAGATCCTGAGGGCTAAGTTAACTGTGAAGTTTTCTAGTTAGCCCCCAGCCTTGTTACATTAATACTCTATATGAACAGTGTTAAAGAAAAAAAAAGGGACATTGAATGAATGAAGAATTGAGAAAAGTAAATTTACTCGCGTTGAATAGATAATAAATGGTCTTTCAGTTGCTTAATAAAAGAAAAGGAGTTCAAAAGTTTAAGTTCCTCTGGGAGTTCTTTCCATAGATCTATTAATATAAATGAAATTGCTTGTTTTCCTGTATTAGTTTTAACTCTTAGTTTATAGAGATTTTGTTTTGATGCATATCTAGTATTACATTTGTGAATATTACAGGCGTAACGCAAACATATCATCAAAAGTATGTGGTATTTTCCCGCAGCGCCATTCGTGCATAAACTTTAGTGCTTGAAAACAAAATATGTTGTGTACCAATAATAAATTTATTTAAAACAAACAGATCAAGTCCTTTGAACTTTGCCTGTTCCCTAGGGGAATTACTTAACCTTGACTCTTTTGTTTCACTTT
>JAOTRI020117712.1:0-12414 GCA_028564885.2 Zoanthus sanctaehelenae | reverse complement strand
AGAGTATAGTGTTTCGTATAGAATCTCATATAAAACTATAAAATAAGTACCTCCAAAAACTCCTGAAGTACAAAGAACTAATAATACGAAGCCGTATATCATTCCAGTTAAAGACTTCTATAAAATTCATTGCATGATCAAAGTATAGTGTTCCTTATAGAATGTCGTAAATAAAATAAGTACTGGCAAACGCCTAAGGACACTGATAACTATATACTTATGATAGCTGCATTTTAAAAAATCTTGTTTTAGATATTTATGTACTATGCAATGGCGATTGTGGAAGTGTAGACTGACCGGAAAACAGTTTAACGTTTTGTTTTTAAGATCTGTTGCAAACATGCCAAAACAGTGCATTGTGCATGTGGATAATTTTTCAATTTTTTTTTGAAAATCTTTTTTACCGTTTTTTTAAAACTTTGTGTACAGTTTTTTCTTTACATAATATACTAGAGTAGTTGTTATGTCATTTTCTGCAAAGCTTGAAAGTTTTTTTTAATTAAAAAAAACATTTTGTTATTGCCAAAGCAACAGTTTTAAACATTGGAAAACCTCAAATCCATAAGATATTTTGTTTGTTTTGGATCATTTGGATGAAGCTGTTCATTTCCCTTTATATGAAAATTTGGTATTTTCGAAAGAAAGACTATATTTGAATATATGATCAAGGGTTCATTAACGTCTTTTACGTCTCTTTACTTAGAAAGTAAAGAAACGTAAAAGACGTTAATGAGCCCTTGATATAGGAAAATTTATGATAGAAAGTATAGCTAATGGCGTCAGTAAATTGTTAAAATCACGTGATTTGTAATGCAATTAGAGCAAACATTGAAAACATGTAGTTATTCAAATATTTAACATACATCCATTTAACGGATTTTTTTTCAGTGTGCTACAATAACATATAAACAATACCTTATGTATGACGTAATCAACACGTCAAAAAGAAAATTATGATTATTTAAATTCCTAGTTGAAAGAATGATCCCACTAAAGTTAATAAGACATGTTATTTCATGTAATTGCATTCTCTAATGAGTGCAACAACAAGTATCAGACCAAATATATTTGATGACGTCGTTATGGAGGCTCAACATAAACATTTCGAAAAAAACGTTGTCTAACAAAATACCGAAACTTAAAAGTAAATTTCCTTTTAGTGACTTTAGATCAAGTTGAAGAAGAGTAGTTAAAATTTGTATAAATAAGCAATGTTCGTTTCTGGAAAAAACCCGCGCGTGTAATTGGTCTAAATCGAATAGATGACCTCGATACATTAAAAAGAACAGACGACCCACACGGTTAATTATCAACCATATACATTTTGCTCTTTTCGATAGCTTGTTATTGGCCGAATTACAGGTTTTCAACCATAGAAAAAAAACAATTCTTAAAACTAATAATCTAGCTGCTAAGTGAAATGATTGTTCCTGTTTTGAAGAAAGCACCAAACTTGGCAAATGTACTAAGAAAAATATATTAAACACTTCTGGACTTTATGCCGTTCAAAATTCCTTCGTGTTCTTAAGTTATAAGGGGATTTATTAAGTTTTGACAAATTACACAGGAAGCCCAAGTAATTAAATATATCTAAAAAAACTAACTTGGTTTCAGTTGCAACCAAAACTCAGCTACTGTCTTTTATTGATATAAATAAACTACAAAAGAAAAAGGTTGTTGATTTAAAAAAAAATACAGAAAAACGGGGAAAAAAGGACACAGAGAGCACTGGAAATCAATTTTTAATCCTTTTCGAGCCGGAATTACGTGACAATGACAGTTTTTTAAAATCAATAGTTGATTTTAACAATAACAAATGGCAGCATTTACATGGCCATATGTTTGACTGTACCTTCTTGACTCATTTGTAGAAGATTTGGATTTTGTAGTTTCTTATACATCATTCTTGAATAGTGTTCATTGAGTTTACAGCGGTCGTCATTTTCTGGTCGTAACCCGGACCAGGGATGCTTAAGGTGGGCTAATACTTGCTCAAGATGATTACCCAGGGTAGTGGAGGAAAGGAGACACCTTACAACTCTATTCTAGACCTGCTCCAAGCTAGTTATAGCCACTACTCTCAAAGTATAGAAATTATTCTCGGTCACATTCGCCTCCACAGAGTACACAGAGCTGTACATACAAGATTGGCCTTCACACTTTGCATCTGCCCCTACAACCTTTCTTGAAACCGCAGTGGATAAGTTTGTAGCAGATGTCCTGGGCTTGCGCAAGTTCAATCCAGTCGGATCTCCATGTATGTCTCTATTTTCTTTTGCCATTTCCAGCCAGAAGGACTTGAAAGATTTGGTTTTGGCACTAAACAGTTTCCCCAGATCATGCCTCCTTGGTAAACTGTGCGCCGTACGTGCTGTTCAAGTGCAGTATCAGTGGGCGGGATGTTTTCAAGTGCCGTAATTGCCTTTAGTGAATAGCTCTTGTCTCTCTGCGTTAACATGAACCTGGCAACTTTTCCTGTTGTAAAGAAGCACGACAAACCTTTCAATTAATTGCAAAGCCTCAGGAAGGATGTTGTTGATATTATCAGATGCCAAAGAGGAGAACTTAACTGCTATTTCACTTAACACCCGCCATAAATTCCATGCTTGAATCTTTCCTTTTCCTGCAAAATAGAAAACTGTGTCACGACCGGGTTAGTGTATGAAAAAATGGAAGAGCTCTTGATCGGTCAATGCCCAGTCTTTAAACAATCTGATGTACTGCAAAGTATATAAAATTCTTCATAGTACCAAACGCAATCCATGTCTTTTCAGTGGCAGAATCTTGTTGTACAGCCTTACCTAACCTATGGTATAATTGCCTGTCTGGGGGCAAGCTGACTAATCTAAACAAAATTCTAGTCCTGTAAAAACGAGTTCTACGTTTAATATACTTTGTCCCTTACAAATCCCACGCAAGAACCCTGTTTAACAGTAGTAATTTTCTGCCCTTAAATCTGCATTGCTTTAAAACCAAGGTTTACCCTTTCGTCAATAAATATTTCTTTCTATCTATCTGTCTATCATGTAGTGTTTGGGAAAATTTGTGTTTAGCTTTGTTAAAAAGGCTTTGATAAAAAGTCCAAAAGGCTTTCGAAACAAGTTTTGTTGAGACTGAGAAGAGTTCCAAACAGTTTTTTCAAGTTTCTAAAAGATGTCTTCCAATGAACCTCTTGCTCCGACGGTCAAAGTACACACAAATTAATGATGGTCATAGCGATTGTTTGAGTCAACTCGCTTCAAATTCGTGTCAATTCAAAACACGGACGTGTTTCTAGAGCTATTTTGCGACTTCAAAATTGGATTATTTTTCCTTGCAATTATCGCAAGTGTAGTACAAATGCTGGAAAGATTGTTGTGCTTTCCTTTAATTTACGGCGAAAACAAGTTTACGGTGAGCTGTTTGTGTCACATGTGTTTGTTGTCGAAGAGCTACCAAATGTTGCATAATATTGTCTTTGTCGCGATACGAAATTTGAATTGCTCTAAACTTTATTCTTTCTGATAATATCTGTATTTTTCTATTCGACTTGTAAATGGGTAAATATATAAAATTTTGTAGTATCTTTATAAACTTCCATGTTTTCAAACTTTACCGTCAACTCGACAACTGAAAAGCTGCAGTCTAGACAACAATACACATTTTAAGTTAATTTTGTTTAATTTCTTTATTATTTTTAACATTTCGCTTTTTTACAACCCAAATTTATGTAAGAAATACTTTTTATAGTTTAACTCAAGCATAAAGTGAAAGTCCCATAGAAGAAAGTACTAAACAAAATATATATGTCAACTGCATGCCATGAAATGCTTTTAACCATAAAAAAGTCTCATGCGTACAGTTTTTACAGAACTGACGGGGATTCATTTTATGGTAGGAAAATGTTTCATTATTTTTTGTAAACTTCAAACTGACAATGACCATGATATAAGAGATTTTCTTTACTTTGGTTTTATAGACATTGAATTATAGATAGCGTTTCTGTGGTTGTTAGCAGAGAGAGAGCGGCTAACGGCAATTTTTAGGCTGAATCATTCATTTTGTGATACAAGCATAAAACTTAGCATAAATAAACTTTAGATCCATCATTATGAATCCAAACATTAGGTAGACCGAGTAAACGCGTGTGTACGCGTCTAACCCTAACAAAAAATATTCAAATTATTCAACTAGTCCAGTGACTCGGACTTTTGGCTCGGACTCGGATTTGACTCGGGCTCGGATTTGACTCGTGAAACGGATTTACTCTATCCTGTGAAACACAGATAACAACAACAGTTCTTGAATGGGCTAGAATTGTCGATCTACGTGGCCAGACGTACGTGATGTCTCTTGATTTCTCAAGGCTTTTGACAGTATACCACATAACAAGCTGTTAAGCCAAAGTTAGTCTCTATGGGATTCATGGAAATTTTGTATGCTGGATGGAAGCATTCTTGACACTGACCGAAAACAACGTGTTGTTGTTAACGCAAGCAATTGAATCCATACAGAGAATACGAGCATCTAATATACTTAGTTTTAAAGAGCAGGCTACATGTTTTATTCTCTCTGTGTAAATTATTAACAGTTATTAACTGCTTGTAAATTATGATCTTGTGACTGTACCGCTTGTACTGGGATTAGTTTAAGTAAACACACAACAGTGAACACTTCTTCTAAGTTGGACAAACATGTCACGACACTGCTAGAGCCATCTTCAGTGTTACAAATGAAATGAAAATCGCTCAATATAAGTACTGAAATGTAATGATGGAGGCAAATACAAAGAGTTTTAAATTTGAATGTTTAATTTGAGCATTGAGAGAACTTTTTTTTCAAATTTAATGTTTCCCATTCACATACTCCAGAAACGAGCTATCCGTGCAATAACTTTTTCTACCCGTTGGACTCCTAGTAAACCTCTGTTTAAAAAACTTAACTTTCTGAACATTTTAGAAGTAGTCAAATTCAGTTGACGGAACTAGCATACAAGCATCATTCAAATTAACTGCCGGAAACTTTCGTGACATCAATTCGATACATAACTATGACACACGCTGAATACTAAAACTCATAAAAATTATTTTCTTCAGTACGTGAAAATCTCAATTATGGCAAGTTTGGTGCAAAATATGCCGCAGTAAATGTCTGGAACGATACGCCACCAGAAATATAAAATAGTAGTTCTATTAGTGTTTTTAAGAAAAAAAGACTCTTTTTTCACAATATTTATTGCTTAAATTTGTTTCACCACGAACTATTTTCAACTTATGAACTTTTAGCACACTAATATAATGTACTATCTTTCTCAGCCGATCTGCCGCCACAGTAATTGATTATTAGTACTGTATAAAAGGGTGCAAAATTGTCTGGTTAACCCCTTAGGGTTAACTGGACACTATTTTAATATGAATTACTGTATCTGTTAACTATTTGCTGTAATATGTGGGAAAAATAAACCTGTTATTGTAAGCCTGTTATCTTAAGTTGAAACTCTGTTGAGGCATAATCTAAAATTTCGAAACAGTCAACTGAACACAGAGAACGACATTGAAGAGAGCTCTCCAGGTGCCTGAATATGTTCGAGGTCTTATCCGTAGTTAAGTGTTAACGAACACGGTTGAAAATTGCCGGTACTTAACAGCTAGGCTGTACAACCTGCACAAGAAAATTTATATACAACTCGCGAACGCAGCCCACTAGGGACAGGATCTTTTACGCTTACTAATGCTCCTACTTTAAACGAGGTGTAAATCAGTTGAATGTCTGTTCTTTTATATTTGTAAATAATTACGCAATTCAGTTTTTTACTGCGAAGTATTTTTATTAATAAACCAGTCATTATTATCATTATAACCGGTCATTATTAAACTATATTTTTCCTTGAATTCGGAGGAGCTATAAAACTAATTTTTCCGACAGACAAATATCAGAAGAAAGCAACAAAATATATACATAAACTACAAAATAGTTAACATAATTACGAAGTTTTGACTGAATTAAATTTTATAATAAGCAACTTTGTTCATTGTAAAAAATCTTCCCCTGCAAATGGTCAAAATCGATCAGATGATTTTAGCAGATCTGAGAACATACGGCCCACCGTACAAAGAAATCACATACCTTAAAAGAACGATTAAGCTCAGGCCGAGAAGAAAAAAAAAGTTAAGAATGCTTCAACTTAAAACTTTACTTTTGTTCGCAATGTGCACATTTGAAAACCCTTTTTTTCCTAAAACAGTATTTAAAGAAAAGGATATACTGGTTTTTAGTTTATCTTCTTTATCTTTGAGAATCTATGATACTTCAAGAAAAAGCTTGAGTAGAATTTCATGAAACATTTTGAAAAGACAAACAAACGTATTTTTGAGATTGACGAATTTATAGATAAAAATTCATTTTTACATTTAAGTTGGGAGAGACATTCGAAACGTTGTAAAGTCACGTACGGCACGTTGTCGTGTCTCTCCCAACATCACGCGTGTTCTTTTTCGCTGATAAAGTCATAGAAAGTTGTGCTCTAATTAATTATATCGGAGAAAACATTATTTTCCATGATGAAAAGTCAGATTCTTATTACACCCGCGCTGGTTCAAAACTACAAAATTGTTGCAACACTTATTGAACTATTAAAAAAGTAAATTTTCTTTCAAAACATATTATTTTCTCAATGAGAAGATACTTAATTAAATGGTATTAACCTTTGAAAACAGTTGCGGCCCATTTTGTAGACTCGTGTTCACACTAGAGAGAGACGCTAATGCATGCAAATGCAGACGCAAGCGCAAGGACATTCACACCAGCGACGCAACTGATGCAAGCTACACAGGCGTCTGTGTATGCGTTTGCTCCATCCTCATTCACACTTGGAAATTTGTGAAGCAAGAGCAAACGCAAGCGCAATGTGTACGCAAGAAAAAGGAAATTTTGCGTCTGCGTCAAGTTACATCCACACTTGTTTATATTTCGTCTGCGCCTGCGTCTGTGCTTGCGTTTGCGTCTCTAGTGTGAACATGCCTTAAGTCTTTTTGGTTTGGGCTCCTCCACAAACGAGTTGATGTTTTCCTTATCTATACCTCTACAAAACGACGTTTTTTGTCGAGTTTTTTCTCTTCTTGTTCGTTGACATTTGGTTGAATCTCTTCTGAGTTGAAACGTATCGCAAATGGAGGTAAGTCCATGTTTTAGAGAAGTGTTTTTTGCTTAAACATAAAAGTAATAGATAAACTACTGCACCCGGCAAAACGAGCGGCAAAACAAGCAAGCGAAAACCATGACTTTGTCGGTGTAATAAAGCATAGATTTGAACCAATCAGAGGTAGTTAGTAAGTAGCACTATATGTTGTTGCGTTTCCAACGTTTTGTAGCAAAATTACCGGGCTTGTCAGCTCCACCATTCGCCTTTCTGTGTTCAACATTTGCCATTTTTAATTGAACGTAGGATAAAGTGTGCTGCTGAACGCCAAGTATAAAATACACAACCAATTAAATCACATTTAGAAGGTAAGTCAACTTTACCCAATTTATGCATTAAAGCGAACTCCAAAAAAAAACGCTCGAGAAAAAAAACTCCAAGGGTAATAACAGTGAAACTCTAAAACTAACTCTCAACTGCGAATGTCAAGGTGAATGTTGAGTAAAAATAGTACATGTTATATATATTTTAAAAATGATCATTCCCGCTAACCAGAAACGTACCGGAAAAAGTTACCCGGCTTGTCTCGAAAAATGGGATCTAATCACTACCCAAAGAAGCAACCCCATTTTAAGACTGGTTTGTCACAGGCAACGCATTAATTGAAGTAGAATATTGCAGCATCGAAACCCAAAGAAGCCCGGCGATCCGTGACTGATACCCTCAATATTTACTTTCGACAATTTGCAACTCCCACCTCAGGCAACAATTTAAGCGCGAATTAAGACTGCTTGCCACACATAGTTATAAAGGCAGAACTCAGAAGACTGGGGCCCGGTTAAGGTAGTTATAAAGACAGAACTCAGAAGACTGGGGCCCGGTTAAGGTAGTTATAAAGAAAGAACTCAGAAGACTGGGGCCCGGTTAAGGTAGTTATAAAGGCAGAACTCAGAAGACTGGGGCCCGGTTAAGGTAGTTATAAAGACACTCAGAAGTTCAGTTCGGAAAGGAAGTTAAACCGAAAAGGTGGTTAATGATTGTTTGAAAAGATAAAATGTATTGCTTTTCAACCTGAGAATCTTCATCTTCACCCAGTTAAAGTTTTTATATCAGTTCTGGTTATTATGTCATTTAAAAAGTCCCTACCCTTGAAACAAATATATCAACAGGACTCTCGTGTATACTAGGTTGGCTTTCAGTGACGCCACGGACCAGAAAACATTAAGGTAGTTACCAATCTCCCATGAAAAGCTCGGTCAAAGTAAATCAGGAAGTGACAATTATTCTTTTATACTTGAAACACAAATTTTAAACATCAGTTAGAATGTAAACAATTTTTTGTTTTCATCACCACAGCAAAGGTAAAGACAATCTATTCACAAATACAAACCTCCACTGATATACACTTTAAAAAGATAATGAACCACCTGATAAAATATGAGATGCTGTTTTGTCTCAGATATAAATTGAAACGCATAACTGCCAAGCATTCGACGAGAGGAAGACAAAAGTAGATAAGAGTTCGAATTAGTGGTGAAGTAGATAAAATAAAAAAAGGGCAAGTGAACATAAATATTTCTGTTAAGATATCTAAAATAGAACTTGAATCGCAGTAATGATGTTGAGAGCTTTTCTATATTAGTTAATATTGTTGTTGCAATAACAGTCACAAAACACTCATTCTGTTTTGACACGTTTACGTTAAATACGTTAAATCTTGTACACAGTGGAACTTCAGACTGACTGTTAAGCCAATTCTATTCAATCAACTTACCAGCAGTGTCACCTGACTAGCCAGGGAAGTGCTCTTACAGGGCCTGACTTTAACCCCATTGGTTCTGGCAAGGAGACATGTAAGCCGTGGGGAGGGGGGAAGGGCAGTGATTTCGATCAACCCTTCACTCCCCCCTCCCCCTACATACGCACACGCCAAGTTAAATAAAAATAATAAAATACTGCCTGCCTGGGATAGTTATCAATAGAAAGAAATAAGAGAAAAATATCATATATAGGCCCTTGGCGGAAATCGTACCCCACATCTTCGGTTTACTAGTCCGACGTGTTAACCACTACACCACAAGGACCCACCACGCTGGTAACGCAGCCGGACAATGTTATGTAGATGGTAACTGTAGGGGTTCCCAGGGCGTTAATTTTTTCTCTTTTGGTAAGTTGAGCACCGTAAATTCTAGGTACGCATATATGGTCTTATGTGTAGATTAATATAATAGAAATGCGTTCGGTGTGTAGATATATATAGAAAGAAATAAGAGACGTTAACACATCGGACTAGTAAACCGAGGATGTGGGGTTCAATTCCCGCCAAGGGCTTATATATGATATTTTTCTCTTATTTCTTTCCATATATATCTACATACCGAACGTATTTCCATTATATTAATCTACACATAGATATCAATAGCCTCCGCACAGCAACTCTCTCAAAAATGAGGCCGAAATCCCATTTCAGAGGGTTCAGTTTTCCAATAAATTTCCCCGCGTTTTCGGTGCTCGATTGCTCTCCAAATCATCCAAGAAGTTCCCGGTCTAGGGCTTGGCAGCGACATATTTATGCTCGACCTAGCAATGTAGGTATAACTAGCGTTCCAAATGCTAGTGTTCTTTAATGAACGCGATTTGTGCCCTCTTTGTGCGTGCCGTGCTGTTATATATACGATTCAGTTTCATCGTTGTTATTGCCATTTTTATCCCGAACACTTGTTAAGCACTTATGGTCTCCTAAGTTGGTCAGAGGCTCTAAAGCAGGTTGCTGTGAGACAGAGTAGCGCGACTCTAAACGCGTGACCCAAGTAGAGTTATCTGTTGTATGTTTCCTGAAAATCATTTTTCTGCAGCGCAAGAACAGTTTTCGAAACGCACGTCGGTAAGTGCGGTTGAGGCACGTGTATATTATGGGGTTTAAACAAGAACACAGATACTCAAGCCACTTGGTTACAGGCATCATTTCTGGCGGTGGGTTGAATGGGATGCGATCCGAGTGAGCATAACCAAGAACCATAATAAAGAAAGGTAGCCAGCACGCGACAAACGCGCCAATCACCACAGCGATAGTCTTGGCAGCTTTGATGTCCGTAGCGTAATTTTTACCTATTCGTTTAGCCTGGTAACGAGCCACTAGGTAGATTCGTGTATACATGACTATCAAAATTGATAGGGGAAGGAAGAAGCTGAAAGTAGACACAAAGTGAAGGTAACTTCGACGGGGCCATTTAATGATACGAAGACATGCCATTAGAACTGCGTACATCCAAACACAACCGATAAGGACGATCGCTCGTCGTGTTGTCATTATCTCTGCGTATGAAAACGGTGAAGTAATAGCAAACTGTCGGTCCACGGAGACGCTCACTAAGTTCATGATAGATGCTGTGCCGCACAAGATGTCCATTGAGTCCCAAAACTTCTTTATTTCCGGATACATTCTCATAAACTGGTTGTTTGTGAGCTGTTGGGCGAACCAGAAAGGCATCGCTGTCGATGCGACAAGAATATCTGCACAGCTTAAACTGATGATGAAAAAATTGCATTTTGTTCTCAAGTCCCGGAAAGTGTAGAAGCTAGCACAGACAATACAATTCCCGCTTAGAGCAATAATTATTAGCAGCGCCACGAAAACTGAAGCAATAATGTTGGAAGTACCTATTGAAGTTGCCGATATGTTTGCAGTGATGGTTGAGTTCATTCTGTGCCGGTTTGTATCATCTGCTCGTCGAAGGAATGCTTTGTATATTCCTGGTGAAGGAGTAAAAATGTAACGTTAAAATCGATCGTTTAATTCGCTACAAAAATCGAAAAGATTTTAACGATGTTTATATGAGGCCAAGTATTGAATTGTTTCTCGCATGGTTGCGATTTAATATTGAACTGTCAGCTGATTTCATAGCCTTAAACATTACTCATTATGTGAGACAGAATTATGTTTTTAATCTGTCATTTTTCATTTTGTATCTCATTTTTTACTTTTTGCAGTCAACAAAATGAAAAACTTTTAAACTATATGCTTACTATTTCAAGAAACAGGTGCATTGATGGTGTAGAACCTACTGCAGTTTACTCCAATGACGTCATATTGCCCGCAGTGCTCTATCAGTGCAACTTTTTGAAAAATATACGAGAGAATGAATACAATACAAACCAGAAACTGACATTCGCGTTGAAATTGCGGTCGTTCATTGATTCATAATGATTTGTTCAAAAAAACGCCAAATGAATAGATAATCTAGAATAGATAATAAGTACTATTGTCATGGATTAATCTAGACGTTACAACAATTTACTTATCAGGTAATTTCTTTTTAATCGCTTCTGGCATTCACGCAATATTAAAACTAAGATGCAAAAACAAATGTTTTGCTTTCCAAGCAAGTTGACTGAACAGCTGTAACGCTATATACCACAAATGAACAGGCAAGAGTTTGAAGAAGTAAATATTTCTTGCCTTTGGAAAGAAATAACATTTTTAAAAGAAATGCATGCGCCTTTAAGAAATGTATGGAGAATTAAAGGACAAATTTATTTCATGTACAGCAGTATTTACTAATAGATTATGACGTATTGTGGCTTTTAATAATAATAGCAATAATACCAAGAATGGAGCGATTTGAAAAGCGATGATATTTGCTTTTCCTGCAACAGTGTATTTGACTGAACCAGTAGAAATAGGATAATAACAGAAAGACGCGTAACGAATTGCAATAAAATTGAAATGAAGAAAAACAAGTTTTAAAGGGTTCAAACAAAAGATTTATATAGAAATTTGATTTTGTTGGAGACTATAAATTTTAGTATGAAACGATAAACAAGATAGAAAGCAACATGGCGATACAGAAACTGAGATACGGAGGTGGGAGACTCGTTCTATCTTTACTTGTCCTTCTCCATTCTCGTGACTCAGATGCTAAACGTCTCAAACTCACAGGTTTCAAAAGTATAAATAGAAACGCAAAAATATATAAGCAAAACATTTAAAAACGTAATTTAGTGAGTTAATGAAACCATAGATAAAATGTAATTGACTACAAATCAAATAAAGCCCTGAGATGTATATCAAAAGTATGCACAAGTGTAATACCTAGAGGACTAAAATAAAAATTGACAACAAATGTAATAAAAGCTAACCACATAATTTAATAAAGCCTGGAAGGAATAGACCACCCTTAAGGCGGGAGTACACCCAAAAAAGATTTTTCTTCAAATACAAACTTTTCAAGGAATTTATAGCATGTTTCAACATATGACTACTAATCATGACCAGCAACTACATGTTTGAGTCTCTT
>JAOTRI020117702.1:0-12415 GCA_028564885.2 Zoanthus sanctaehelenae | reverse complement strand
CATTTGTTTTTAAAGAACGGAGAATGCGCAGAATAAATCATCATGTCGTTATCAATAGTTGCGGGGTGTTCTGTAGTTAAGCTCGATGAAAAAACCATAAGTTGCAACGTTTTAATCACCATCGTGTTTTTAAAATAAAAGTTGTTGTATTGTATTGTATTGAAACGTACGTTGGAGCCCAGTCCTTACCGTTTGCTTCCGAATGAGACCTGGCCGAGCTCGCCCCAGGAAGATTAAATAGGAAATTCGAGGTTTAAATTTAAATGAATATTGGCGAGTTCAAAGTAGCAAATATTTGAATTTTGTTTGCATTGAAATCGAGTTTTAAATTTAATATATTTTGACAAGTTCAAATTAACAAATATTTGGATTTTCTTTTATAAATTGAACACGATTAAATTTAAACAACTAAAACTTCAAAATTAAATGAATATTTTAATCAAAGTTCAAATTCACACGAATTAAAGATTAAAATCAAATACATTATCACAACGATTAAATATTGCTACAAAATGGCAGCCATATTTAGCCTACAAACTGTTTAGGATTTGCAGTAGCATCATTTCAGGTGTTTTTTTTAAAACGTTAATTACTCAATGGGAAAAATCGTTCGCGCATCTAAAATGGCAAGCCCTGCTTATATTTAATTTTTAACTTTTGATCCAGTTATTTTTAAAACTCCTTCATTTCTGTTCGTCGTTTTTACAAATTTGGCAAACAAAAACGTTACAAAATTTTATCGTAATCTTGGCAAGTACATAACTGAATCTATCGCCCCGTGTGATATGTCTGTTTTATCTAAGAAGAGCCGTCATGCAGATTAAGAGATTCTTTACAAATAATGTAGATGTCAAGTATTTTCTTTTATTCTAAATGATAGTAATTAAGTCAAATGTGACGACACTTCCTATTACTCTTGTGCTCTCACGTACAAAGAGGCTTTTTGGCCATATATAGAGGTTTCAATGTAGAGTTGTCTCTGTTTTGAGTTCGACATGCCTTCAAGACATATTTTCACTTTATTATACAAAGTTTGATTTGACTCACCAAAACTAGATATTGTGGAAATATCAAGCTCTGTATACAATGAGAGACAGTTACGGGGTGTCAACATTTATGGTATGTCTCCTTGTTTCATATTTAAGTTCGATTATATAAAATATTTTTGAAAAAGACTTGTGAAATGCCGGTATGTTAATGAACACAAACACATCTCGGTAAAGAGTCAATTAACAAGATCTAAAATGTTGTCCGTTTTGTTAACACCGGTCAACTGATCAATAATCTTATAGGTACAATTACAATCTCAATTTGCTTTCAAGACCAGCACATTTCGAGAATTTTTGAATTAGATTATTTTCTCATTTAACCCAATTATTTTTTATACGTTGGGATTTAGTGAAAGTTCTCGCTGTGCATTCAAACATAAAGTTGAAATATTTGGCTGATATTTTCTAGTGAGTGTTTAACTTGTTTTCATATTCCAAAGTTGTTAATGAATTCTAAATTCTACTGACCAACATTATTTTGTGTTCTGTCGCTCACTCTTTATGAGCCCCGAACAAGAAAAGACCCGTTCCAGGTGATTGTTGAGTTGTTACTCATCGAGCCTTCGTTGAGCTCTGGGGACGAGAATGGTGAAGCCCATACACAGAAATTTTGCTGGGGGGTGGGGGAGGTGCGAAAAAAATTTTTGGTGACCAACCAGCCCAGACGTGAGGTCATTTTGTCACAACCGTGGCACAAAGTTCTGTGTCAAAATACATTTGGACTTAAAGTATTATTTTTCCAGTATCAAGAAAATGAAAAAAAAACATAGAGACAATCAAAGCATTGCAGAACGATGTTCCTTGCATTTGTTCCAATTGTAGAATTGCACACAATTTGAGCATCCTGCTGATGAAAGTAACGTAACTTTTTTGCCATTTTTTTTCAGTAGCATTATAGTTATGTCAGTTAAAAACAAAATTGTAATTGACAGTGTTTCATCACATTTCCAAACACCGAGAAGAGAGTTAAAAATACGACACGCAGCGAAAGTTGTATTTTACCTCCTTCTACGATTCCTGAGATGACGTCATAGCCTGTTCTGAAACCAGGCTTAGCAAATTCCGATCATCTTTGTTGGGCGCGGTCGGCGAGGTTATTTTAATTTAAAGCACAATTTTGGCCAAAATGTGACCTAATAACACTCGCCTTGCAACAAAAACTACTTATACTTTTCCTCTCATTCGTACAAACTTTGGACTGCACAACAAACGCTTTTACGGACCAAGCTCTGGAACTCAGTAGACGAAGGACTCAAATCTCTCAGTTCCTTTTTTATTAAATCAAAACTAAAATTACACTTCTTATCTGAATATTAATTTATTCTATCAATCGTAATGTATTACATTTATGCTTGCCTAATATATAAGGAATAATTTATTTTCTTACTTTTTTTTCCTCCATCGCTATATGCTAACTTTATTTTGTTATGTTGATCTTTTGATTCTTTTTTGTTTCTTTGTATTATTGTCTTTAGTTTTGTATTGTTTGATAAAATTACAATAAACAACATTTGATGTAGTTTATAATCTATACTCCCGACCTGAGCTTACCTATTTTTGATATTATTGTCTAAAGGCTACCTGTCCCGATTAGCCCTTATGGCTGTATAGAGATAGATTTGTAAACTTAATTTACATGTAATTAGTGTTATATTAATCATTGAATGTTAATAAAAAATGTTGAAATTGTTGTTGAAATTGTAATCGAAAACCTTTTTTTAGAATACTCTTCTTAGCATTCTAGACATACCAAAACCGAACATAAGTTTCAACCTCGTACCCAGGCTCGGGGGAGAGAAAAGGTTGCATAAATTTTTGACCATCTTGACACTTAAAGTATTTAGTTTTATTATATACTTACTTTAATATTTTTATATTAGATCAGGTAAATATAGAACGTCAGCCACCAATGCAATATCAATTATGTGGTGATGTAAAAACAGCCAATTAGAGGGCACTATTTTCATATCATCACGCGTGATTGATTTGGAACAGTTTCAACTATTTTTTCTTTTTCCGTTTTCCCCCTCTTTTTCAGTGTCAATAAAAAAACTGCTTTTGGAATAAAACTAGAATCTAACAAAGTATATAATAAAATACGAATTTTATCTTCATGTGTTAAGAATATTTTTCGACACGAGAAGAGAAAATTCGTATCTCCACGTGGCCATGTAGTATCCTTTATTAATTTATTTATCTTATAATTGTAGGAAATGGCAAGTGATGATACCAGTGATTATTCTCCTCTCCATCAAGCCGCAGTAGATGGCCAGCGGAAAAAAGTTGAAGAACTAATCAAGCAAAGAGCCGACGTCAATGAAATAACTCCGGAGGGCTGGACCCCACTCATGCTGGCTTGTGAGGGTGGGTACGATTCAACAGCTGATGTCCTTATAAGGAATGGCAGTAACGTTCACGCGACTGACTCAGGTGGTTACACTGCGTTACATTTTGCGGCTGAAGGTGGTCACGCACGTGTAGTGGAACTTTTGATACAATACAGAGCAAATGTTAGGATCGCAGACCAATGGGGTTATACCGCCATGCATCGGGCAGCTTGGGGTGGCGACGAGGAAACAGTCGAACTGTTGATAAAGAACCGTAGTGACGTAAAGGCTGTTACTAAAAAAGGCTGGACACCACTTCACCTTGCTTCGAAATATGGACATGTTAAGGTAGTTGAAGTGCTGATTGTCAATGGCGCTGATGTAAATGCCGCCGATAGCGGTGGCTATACAGCATTGCATCGGGCGTCTGAAAATGGTCATGGGCAAGTTGTAGAAAAGTTATTAGAGTATGATGCGGATTTAGACGCAGTAGATCGGTGGGGCTATACCGCCCTCCATCTGGCGGCCTGTGCCGACAATATCAACGTTGCGCAAGTTTTGATAGAGGACGGTGCTTATATCGACGCCAAGTCAAAACGAGGCTGGATTCCTCTCCATCTTGCTGCGCAGTACGGCAACAAGAAGTTAGTTGAACGTTTTGTCAAAAACGGAAGTAATGTAAACGCTGTCAGCAATTGCGGCTACACCGCGCTTCACGCCGCCGCGGAAAACGGGCATATAGACACTGTGAAGCTTTTACTTGCATCGCTGTGTGACTTCGAAGCATTGGACCAGTGGGGTTACAGCGCCTTACACCGAGCCGCACGAAACGGATACAAAAATGTCATTGAGTTGTTAATCAAAAAAGGAGCAAAAGTCGGTCAAGCCATCAACGAATGTTCCACGCCTTTGCATCTTGCGTGTGAATTTGGTCACGATCAGACAATCGGCGTTCTGATTGCGCTGGGGAGTAGTGTGAATGTTGTTGGAAAGGATGGCTATACTGGCTTGCACTGGGCGGCGCAAAATGGGCACATTGGAGTAACCAGAATGCTTCTGGCACATAAAAGTGATCCAAATACCACTGATTACAAAGGGTGTACTCCACTGCATCACGCGGCGAGAAACGGTCACCGGGAAATCGCCGAACTTTTGCTAAAAAGTAAAGCTAATGTTAACAAAACGAACGAAGACGGTTGGATACCGCTTCATTTTGCTGTTGCAAACGGTCACTGCGACCTTGTTGCGTTGCTCCTCAACCAAGGAGTCCATTCTTTAGTTGCCGACAGACAAAAGAAAACCGCTATTCACTTGACATCAGAAAATAACCAGCACGGCTGCATTGACCTTATGATGAAGCACGTCGTAGGGGAATCATTCGACAATTTGTTGACCACGATTGAACGATTATTCACTCCTGAAAATGAACACGACATTTCCATGAAAGCGCTAGAGGCGAGTAGTACCAGTGCTTTACATGTTGCAGCTAAATACGGTGATTTGGCCTTGGTACACGCGTTGGTTAGACTCTGTGATAACGACATAAATAAAATCAATAAGGATGGATATACCCCGGTGGATGTTGCTCGTGTAAGATTTGGAGAAGCGCAACGAGTTTTAAAGTTTCTGGAGGAGATGGTTGCATCACAAAGGAAAGGATGTAAGTACAATTATATCCAATAAAATTATGATTCTTCAAAATGTTACTAAAAACTACTCTTCTAATAGAGAAACTTAAAACAAAGGCTTTGTCTCGCTGGGTCTAGTTCCAGGAACAGTCGTTCAAAATTTCAGTTAGCGCTAACCCAAGGTTACATTTTTAATTCATGGTTTTGTTGTACCTTTCAGAGTCAGAACTAACCTGTAAGATTGAGATTAATAGATTTTGTCCTATGGAAAACGCTATTACCCAACAGTACAAACGGCTGTAAGGGCTACCTTCTAGAGAACCTTAAGATTTTGTTTTTCGCTTGCGAACTTGTTGTTTTTGTTGCTGATGTTATTTTGTGGCTTATGCCGCAAATACTGGTTTTAACGGATTATCTATTGATTTTCCTTACTTTACTAACGTTGTTCAGTTACTGTGCTCACTTAGTTGGTGGCTCCACCTAAATTATTCCTCAATTGGTACAGGATTTAAGGGAGCCGAAACCAATTGAAGAATTGCACACAATTTGTGCATCCTGCTGATGAACAGTAACTGTTTTGCTATTTTTTTTTCAGCAGCATTTCAGTTATGTCTGTTCAGATATCTAACAACTTTCCTGCAACTGAAATTTCGGATAAGCTTCACGGACAAATCAAACTGCTAATTGCTTAAAGATTGTTTTAGCTTTGCAAAATTTGCACAAGTAGTTAGTGATTTGAATGAAACACTTTATTTTTATCCCGCAATTTATATTCAATTATAATAAACTGTACTAAGAACGTTCCATCAGTCGATAGCGAATGATAATATATTTACTTACCACGAGGTTGTATGCTTCCACCACATATATAGGGGATTGTGGGCCCTTTGTTTGAATGCAAAAAATGCAAGTCAGCCGTACGATAACAAAATATTAATTAGATTCCCAGAAACAATAGGAAAAAAGGAAAAAAGCCTAACCAGCTAATTACGTACAACCCATGGCGCCAAGAAACGAATCCGTTTTTCATCTAAATCAATCAACTATTTGAACATTACAGTAACAGAAAAGTCAACATAGTAGCTGAAATGAATGTAAAACGTTGAAACTTTTCTCTAACATTGTGTTTTTAACCAAATATGGTTATATTTTATAAAATGATTTAGATATTGCTTTTCTTCCTATTGGTAAACAAGACTGCAATAACAGTTTTTTAAAGCTCAGAAACGACGTGAGTGATATCATTTATTTTCTAATAGTTCTGAAATCTAAAGTTTCGTAAAAGAATAAAATCGTATATACAACTTCCTTTATCGCTATTCACGGTACCTACACAGCCTTGTGAAAACCAAGACGAACGCATGGGAGAATTTGACAGTAGATCAGTCGAAGGCTTTTATATTCTCGGGAATTCTCACAACCTTTGCCGAGGGAAAGAACTATGGATACATGTCATAGCTTAATGGAGCCAAAAAATCTTTTTGTTATCATCTTGAAAATAAGAATGAATCATCGGGATTCAATGTAAATGATTATTCTTATTTTATAATTGGTAAATACAGCATCGCATTGATACATACTTGTCCGTCCAATGGGAATCTCGATCGATATCGTGCTTGGCCCTCTACGTCGCTTACTTTGCACCTGTTTTGACCAGTAAGGGCGCTGTCTGAACCCAACATACCCCACGAGAGTGTAGGAGCCACGGTAATTCTTCTTTATAATTCTGTATCCACCAATTTTACGCAAACGTCTAATGGCAGGCCCCAAGTTTCGTGAAAAGTCCCCTTGACTAGCAACCAAAACAACTTTCCTGTATGCATAACAAGATTTATATATATATTTCTCTTAGTTCAAGTTTAAAAAAAACTATTACAGAACTTCGCAATATAGTGTAATTTTCTAGGTTACGCTCGCGTTAGATTATTTTACGAGATATATTATATAGTGCTCTGACTTGCTCCTGTTGATCGCGATTTCTAAGATAAATTATGTTTTAAATTTTGAGGCGGAAGACAACATGACAAAAAGTGCTAAAAGGTTTATTGTGTATTGTTTTATAAACATGAAGAGCATTGTGCCCTATTATAATCTGTCTTAAGATAAGGGAGGGTCACGTTAGCATAGTGGTCATCGATCACGCCTCTCACCTAAACGAACCGGATCGATGTCTTGGCTCAGCATCTGACTATAAACATTAGTTAGCTTCTGGCTAGGATTAATGGGCAACCACTTCCTTCGCAATGGACGTTAATTTAATCTTGGCTATTGTTGTTAGTACAATTTGGCTAATTAACGTTTTGTTATTGTTCACAGGATAACAAGCTCAGCGTTTTAGAATGTTTTCTGTATATATATCATACCTTCCTTTCAGCTTTGCCAAGAAATCACGAAGCTTTCTTGCTTCAGAAGATCTTCGATAAACATCAAAGGAACGCGAAATAATGTAACGACCTAATTTATGGAATTAAAAAAGCGTTTTTAAACTGTGTGATTCTTGTAATATTAAACAACTGTTTTACTAAAAACATCAACAAAAATTTCCCAAGTAGATAACCCACTTCAGATTACCCTTAAACTTCTTTTCATTTCATGAGCGTTCGAGCACAGGAAGCTAGCTCAAAATATTATTTTACAACAAAAACAGATTGCAATTGTGGTAAGATCTGTGCCTCAGGCGGTGACAAGACTTTTTTTTATAAACTCCTGAGCCAGTCGTAAACTTTGATCCGAAAGTTGATTTTATGGAAAATAAATGAAAGATTCTATGAGGAAAGCTTTGAGTATGATTTAGAACTATTTTAAGATCTGTTTAAGCCTAAGGAGGCCTTATCACATAGTACAAAGGGTCTGACTGGATTAACAATCCAAAGTCCTTTTATGTGTCTAATTACGAAACCAGACCGAGATCGAGCGTTTTCAGCTTAGACTTAAATGCCTGTAACAGCAAACATTAAACAGCAAATGCGTAATGGATGTTTAGCTTAATAACTTAAATTATCATGTGCAGCCATACGTTTTTCCTTTTTCATGGTATAATCAGTAAACTACAATGACATTTTAACTATTAATTAGCAATTATTCCAAGAGCGCGCCTTGGATATGAGATGGTAAATTGCCAACGAGGGGCACAGCATCGAGTTGGCTATAATCATTTTATATCCGAAAGAGCGAATGGAGTAATTGTTCTATTACAATTCATGAGCTTTCCCGGCCCTTCGATAATTGCTAAACAGAAACATTTGCAGAAATCTATGAATTGTTTTTTACTTATTTTTTATTTAAGGAACAATCAGTCCATACCAGTACGGTAGTCTACCACAACCACGTTTATTCCACGGCGGTGGGGCGAGTAATCCTTGCCATTAATCCAAACTGAGGATTTACCACATCCGGATCCTCTGCCCAGGTCATCGCAGCCTTCACTTCGTATGTCAACTACACTTTTACTTGCTAGAAGAAAAACGAAAAGAAGAAAGCAAGTTTCAAACTACTGTCACGTACCAAGTTGATTCGTTTTTAAATCTTTTGTTTTAACAACGTGGTAGCCCTTTGTGTTCTGGTTATTGTTTGCATTCGGTAGAGTAAAACGCGCTTATAATTTCTCCGTCTTTGTGCTACCGTTGTTGAAGGAGTAAGTTGGTCCTCTGCGTTGGCTGAAGTATATGAACGTGGTCTTTACTAAGCCAAGGCAGACGCCAGCAAAACAAAAAAATAGGAAAAGAATTAAAAGCTTTAAAACAGGGATCCCACTTGACTTTGATTTTTGATATTCTTTTTGACTGCCAGGATTTTTTTGAGAGTCATTGATCAAAAACTGGGGGTCAAGCAAACACAAGAACAGAGGCAGTAACAAAACGTTTTATTTTCAATACATCATTGCCGAAAGTACGATGTTCCGCAATTGCGCCATAAATACGGCGTTTTCGTCGAATTTACGCGTATTATTGTAATGAGGTTGCGTCAAATTTAGGCAACGAATTTTTTTTTGCGTCAATCAGCCTCTTAAAATTAATTGCGTAAAAGATGCAGATTTCTGCGTCAGTGGGAACCCTGTCTAAAATGTTAAGTAAGTTACCCATGACACAACTGTGGTATTTTAAACTTTAGATTGTCCCTTATATTTAAGTAACACAGCAGCCTAGTTTTGAGTTAAAAATGATTAGTGTGCTGTCCCTGGAGAGTCTCAAATTCACATCCACTTTACACTGCACAAACGGCAGATAAACATAGACTCGAAATTGATTTAACTTTTAGCTTAGAGAATGGGTAATAAGCTAATGAACTAACTTGATCTTCTGGGAGGAACAATTGCAACCGAGAGCATGCTTGGTCCTTTCCCGCGCTTGCGCTGTACTTCCTTTACCCAGTTTGGCTTGCGGCCAGTGCCAAAGCACCCAGCCAGTACGTAGGAGCCGCGATAGCCGTAACTAAACTTACGGGCACCAATTCGTCTCATTAATCCGAATGCGGCCCTCGCGTACCTTGAGCCGGTATTTTGCACTGCCACCAAAACAATTTTCCTTGAAATTAAAAAAGGATAAGTTGTTAAGCCTATGATAAGCGGTTTTTGACAATGCTCGTTCTAACTATTTGTGATAAATCCTTTTCACGCTTAGCGTAACACAGTGAAATGTATGATTTACTAAAAGGAAATAGATTAATAATAAATTTTCATAACTGAATCGGTAAACTGCCAATTTTCTTATTTATTATCTTCCAAATTAGCAAAGTAGCTAATTTTCAAATCATGCCCACCGAGCCTTAAAATATTCAAAACTTTGCCAAGTTTTGATTAATCGTATCGAAACCGCTTTGCATTTTCACTATTATTGATGTCAGATCTTTAATGATAAATATCAGGAATAAATGTCAGGAAAAGAGAGAGAACGTTTACCATTGTTTAAGCAGCAACAAAATCACTCTATGACTGAAAAAATGATTTCGAGAGGAGATTAATATTGAAACTAGTTTGGGTAAACTACCACGAAAAATCTTGATGAAAAAACTCAATTATTTGTTTCAAATTTGCTCAGTTTTACAAAGACATTCAGTTGGAAACTCATTTAACTTGACAGGTATTTGACACGTTCTACTTCATTATATAAAAATGCAATCCAAAGATTTTTTATTTAATTTCGAGGCTCATACTACATCCTACTATTAAGTTCATTATTAGAAATATTTATTTTATGAACACCATTTAGGTATTATTGGTGTTATGGAGGAAACACCAAGGGTATAGATTCTGTAAGGAAGTTGTCGAGCCGCTATAATGCCATCATAGTAACAACTAGGGCCCAGTTGCTCAAAATTTTTAACCCACGATCTTGTTTCCAATCTTACAAGGAGAGATTTTAGCTGTAATTTTGGAATTAACAAGACTTTTCCTTGAAAACTCCAAACAGTATTCATAAATGACTGTTTAGCTTTTCTTAAAGAAGAAATTCTAGATTGAAATTTTGATTATAACCCAGGCTTTAACTTAACCAGTCTTTGAATAACTGGGCCAAGATAGGTACATTTTATACTTCACGATCTTTTCAAGATGAACATAAGATGACTTTTACCTCCCCCTCAGTGATCTCAGGAAGGACTTCAGTTTTGTTCCAGCACGTCTGTCTCCGTAAGTATCAAAAGACCGGCTCAACATAAACGAACCTATTTGATAAGAATATTAATGTAAAAATTATTACAGAGCACAACGTAGGACATATAATAAATACATTCCACCCTCCGTTATCCTTCCAGGTTAATACGACCAACGCCAATAAGAATACGTGTTAAGGTCCGATACGAGGGATATTTAATAAATATTCCAAAAGTGCGCGTTGAATATGAGATGGTAAATAACCAACGAGGTGCGTAGCGCCCAGTTGGCTATAATCATCTCATATCCAACAAGCGCGAATGGAATAATTGTTTAATTAAATTTCATGAGTTTTCCGAACCCTTGGATACTTGAAAATAACAACAAACTTTTAATGAATTGATAACCGAAATGTTTTGATAGTTTCCATATATGGTCATTCAGTATATGAGCTGATAACCGAGATTGAGTGAACCAATCACAACGCTTATAACTCAATATTCGATGTTGAAATTTTAATAAAAACAAATATAGAATTAGTAGCATATTCGGTGTGGCTAGTAAAATTACGCGAAGTGTCAGCAACCTCACAATTGACATGTACTGAAATATCTCATAATATATTGCACAGCTCTCAGCCAATCAAAATCTTAAAAAATTAGTAGATTCTGATTGATTCGGAAAGGAGTGCAGCATGAATACAAAATTGTGTAACAGCGAAACAAAGTTGCAGACTAATGTAAACTACAAAGTGATTCTAACAAGATGTTCTAGAAGAGTTCATTGGGCTTCCCTTTGTTCCACGTCCTCCTCGAAACACAGGTAGTGCTGCAAAGAGCTATGGGATACAAATATTTTGTCTGGTCGACAAAAAGCAACCACAGGTAGCCCAGTGAAAATTGAGAAACGTTGTCGTTCCTGCTTTATGTGTGGAAACCATGGTACCAATATAAAAAGTATCGCCAACAAAATAATACATACCAGTATAATAATCCAGAATAACTACGTTGTGGCCTCGTCTATGAAGGGAAAGATCTTTCCCATTCACCTTAATGTAGGCCCGGCCACAACCGCGGTATCTGCCTCTGTCGTTGCAACCTTCGCTCCTCATCTGGATAACAATTCGTCTGATTCCTGTAACAAAGTTATTTGGCTGGATTTGTCAAAAAGCAAACAACAAAATAATGAACACATAATTATTAGATTTTGATATTGGTATTCATCTGTTAAGAGTAAAGAATATTAACGATATTCGAATAGATATCGACAATTATGTCTGTGTCTCACCTTGTCAATAACTAAGAACAAAATAACAGCAATAAGTATTTCCTAATTTATAAAAGTAGTTAAACCAAACGAGCGAATTTCAAGAAGAAAAACAACATTTAAGCCTTGTCTCACCTGCTGCTGGTCTAATGGTAGGTCGTGGTGACAATATTGCGCCTGAGAAGATAACGAGGGAAAGGCGTTTAAAAAATGTTTAAACACATTTTTATAAAGAAGCCATAAAATAACGTAATCAAAATATTTTGAATTGAGTAAATTCATTAAAAAAGCTTTATAGTTAAGGATACAAGGATCAGATCTAACAATAAAGAAAAGAAAAGTTAATCACTGGGAATTTAGATAAAGGTCGAACAAACAACTTGACGTTGCCACCTTTGTCTAAAGTTCCAGTAAAAGGTTTCTTTTTCTTTGTTGTTAATCTCACCCTACAGGGTGAGTCAAAACATTCCTTCGTACGAGATAGAAAAATAACTAGCGGTAAGCTAGTTAGTGCTGCGTCGGTGTTTCTAAAGAAACAATTTGGTAATAAAAATG
>JAOTRI020117691.1:0-12417 GCA_028564885.2 Zoanthus sanctaehelenae | reverse complement strand
CGTTTGAGAGAATTTGACTTTTAATCATCTGTACGGTTATCAACCCTTTCACTCCAAGTTGAATTATTAGGTTCTCCCAACTTGAGCTCATACTTTTCATTGAACACGTTTGAGAGAATTTGACTTTTAATCATCTGTACGGTTATCAACCCTTTCACTCCAAGTTGAATTATTAGGTTCTCCAAACTTGAGCTCATACTTTTCATTGCACACGTTTGAGAGAATTTGACTTTTAATCACCTGTATGGTTATTAACCCTTTCACTCCAAGTTGAATTATTAGGTTCTCTCAACTTAAACCCATACTTTCAAGTATTTCACTTTTAATCTTCCAAAGTTTGCTTTGTTTGATCAATTCTCATTTTCTCATGACTAAATGTTTTATTTTGTATTTGTTATGTAATAAGAATTTGAGTGTTAATTGCTCTGCAGCTGCATGTGTCTACCTCAAAAAAAGTAGCTTCAAGCCTAATACAAAACTAGAACTATATATTAATTATGTAAAATAATTACTTAAAATTTTATTGCTTTTGTTGAGAGCAATTTATTAAGACTAACTTTTCATTCACTTGATTCAATTGTAATGAGCATATTCTGCTGTTTCCAAAAACTGTTCCAATTGATATTCTTAAAAAGGTTCTATATTTCATAGAATCAAAATTTTCATTCAACTTGAGTTTCACAGATATTGTGTTTAGCAATGCTATACTACATAAAATATGAACTTAAGCTGACTTAATCTCTACAACAGCATGTTTGCTACATTGTCAGTTGATAAACAATAACAAGATCTGATTTTAGTTATTTTACCACACATTGCCAGCTAATATATAGAAAAGCAACCAGTTTAATAACAGGACTAGTATTTAACAATGCAACCAATTGCAACATCTATTTTTGCATGCTCTGATTGGCTCCTATAACTCCCGATATCTTGAACTACTACGAAATTTTGAGGCAAAGTCAAAATTAAAGTGTGCATGCTAAAATAGGTTTATGTTATTTATTTTAATTGTAATGTTTCTTTGAGATTAAGTAAAGTGTATTTTATCCAATCCAATTCTTTTGGTAAATAGTAAAACAACTATCCCTCCCTCAAAGTCAGCGCCTAGCACATATAAGATCACATAAATCATCCAACACTCTTTGCCTCCCCTTTGGGGGATACAGCAGTAGTTTTTGATTAAAGGTCATTTGTAAAATAATTGTTTTTTTTTTCAACTTTGGTTATTTTTATTCATTCCAGGGTTCAAAATAACATTCTAAAATTTTGTTTTCTTTTGTAAGCTCTTTTGCTTGGTCCAAACTTTTTTGCCAGCTGTTTTCGTAATCAGGTAAAATATCCTGTTTGCAAAACAGTATAAACGTAAGTAACCCGTACAATACAACCGTGTTGTTGAAACAAAAATCGCCGACAAGGTCCAAAATCTGCCGGCCATCGCCGGTAGCCGGCTGCTATTTTGAGCCCTGCCATTATCCCAATTCTTTACGTATCAATTGGCCCATGCCATAGCGGACGTGATTGGCACGGTTGGTATGATCTTTGCATTTCCTCTACAAGGTCGCAAGGTTCAATCGCGGTTCTGCCGTGATTTAAATATTTTGACCTTAATTTTTACCTAATTCAACTGAGCTTTTCGTCTTCCAGGGTAGGTAATTGAGTACCATCGTCCGCTAGGAGCTAATCTGCGATCAATTCTAAGTGTCACACCCAGGGGAAAGTAAAGACTCTCATCTCTGCTCAACACTACAAAAACTGGAAATAAGTGCCGGTCCTCAGGGCCCTTTGGCTGTTAAGGATTTAGCTTGCAAGCGACTAAAGACTTAACAGTTTTTGAAAAAAGTTTGGTTTCTAATGTCTATCTCGGCTTTGCAAAGCATAAAAAAGTAAAAGCTACATTTTGACTTTTGAAAACGTTGAATGGATTCACCAAACCTAGGTATAGAAAGAATTATTTTATGCAGCACCGTGCTGTCTCAGTTACTATTTTGTACAGACCACGAATTTGCAGAGGGAGGGATACTGGAGTATCGTCGATTGAGATTGATGCATCTCAGCGACACCATTCCCATGTGCGGAGACCAGGACTGGAACCAGAGTCATGGAAATGCAAGGGAAGCGCTACTGACGACCGCTACCCAACTTGACTCCCCTTATGTATTTTTTGTAGCTATCTGCAGCTAATATCAGTGGTTGCTACTTTGTCATGGGTTTGTGTAAGAGCATGAGAGATATAATTAATGACCACAGGGTACCCAAGTAGACATGCATTAAACTATAGGTGTCACACAGGATACCCAAGAAAACGGTCGTTTTGAAAATTAATGCAGACTACAGAAAAAGCATTTGCTCTATATTACTCGCCAAAGGCAATAATTTTATTGCTGTAGCTACATGGAGTCCGTGATTACCTATTTTTTTTATTTTAGGCAAACTAATTAAAAATATCTTCCACTTCTATTTCCCTCTTATTACCCGTATCTCTTCTGCCGGAGACATTTCTTGATTGGAGAGAATCCTTAACTTTCACTCCGACAGATAACAAAGCTAACCAAGATATCTGATCATCCACTGTTAGAGACCGCTTTGTTCTTTCTCTTGTCTTGGTCAACTTTCTTAATGGCGGAAGCGGCTGGATTAACAGGTAATAAACTATGAAATTGGAATTATTTCTTACTATTTGCAAAGCGTAAAATAGCCCAAGTGAAACAATATCTATAGATAACTCTAATAGAAATGCATTCGGTTTGTAGATGTATATAGAAAGAAATAGGAGAAACATAATATATATAGCCCTTAGTGGGAATCGAACCCCACGTCTTTGATTTACTAGCCCGATTCCCACTAAGGGCTACATATGTTATTTTTCTCTTATTTCTTTCCATATATCTACACACCAAACGCATTTCCATACATTTATCTACACATAATACCATATATGCGTACCTATAATTTACGGTGTTCAACTTATATCAATAGAGAAAAATATCGCCCTGGGAACCCCTACAGTTACCATCTACATAACATTGTCCGGCTACGTTATCAGCGTGGTTGGTCCCTGTGGTGTAGAGGTTAACACGTCGGACTAGTAAACCGAAGATGTGAGGTTCGATTCCCACTAAGGGCTATACATGTTGTTTTTCTCTGACTTATTTGTTTGTTTCTTTGCAGGCATCGTTGCCGTATTGTTTTGTGGAATATCACAGGCGCATTATACGTACAACAACCTCTCAGATGAATCGAAGCACAATACAAAGCAGGTGACAATAACAATTCTCATAGCTTTTTGTGTTTG
The DNA here is from genome assembly GCA_028564885.2 of Zoanthus sanctaehelenae. NCBI lineage: Eukaryota > Metazoa > Cnidaria > Anthozoa > Zoantharia > Zoanthidae > Zoanthus > Zoanthus sanctaehelenae. The sequence continues at coordinate 9,122 of JAOTRI020117691.1, read as the reverse complement.
TGTGACACGTTCATGCGATAACTCAAAAAAAACGCTAAGGATCCCTTGTAACATCACCCCATCAACTTGCCGGCCAAGTGCTAGCGACTATTTCTAACAGACTCCCGTGGGGGAGGCGAACTCCAATTCCATTTAAGGTCTTAAGTTTATCCAGACTTTCTTCACGATTTAGAATGTTTTTTGTTTGCTTCTGAAGATTTAATTAGTTAGCAATGCAACATAACTACAGTAAGAATTCTAACATAGAACGATCTTGACACAGTGCGGCATTGTCTTTATCTCTTAAAACTGTTGTTTAACCTCCGTAGTTTTTCAAGCGTAAGTACATCATGAAGTAATACCTATCTCTCATGTCTGAAAATGTGTATATACTAGATTCCTGTTTAATTTGTGCCTTGGACTGCGCTCTTTAACAGGGAAGTTATATTAATTACGTGTGTTTCAGCAGACCTTGATTTTGCAGTGATACTCGATCGTTTCGCTAATGAAATCACATAGTCGTTCTTGACCAAAGACAGTTATCTTTTGTCACGAAACAGAAGATTCATTGCTGAATGTACATGGCCATAGCTAGGACTTTTTCAGGGATGGGGGGTGGGCAAGTCATTTGAAGTCTTAAAAGACCACTAATACTCGTGCAAAAAAATACCGTATTTCTTTGATTCAGTATGCTACTGAAAAAAATTGAGGGGTAGCTGCCCCCCCCCCCTATTTTCCCTTCTGCTTGTTACGGCTATGGGATAGTGTTCTCATTTAGTGAATAAAAAAAGAAGAAAACATTTCATTTTGCCTTGACAAGCGTGTTTTTGAGCAAGGTCTCAACATAATCAGCTACTGATTGATTTCTTTTTCAACAGACATTTGCTTTGCTTAACTTCTTAGCAGAGAATTTTATCTTCTCCTATATGGGCCTTGCAGTATTCACTTTTGAAAACCATCAGTGGAATCCAGGCTTCATCGCGTTTAGCTTTGTATCCTTTACTCGTGTGAGAACTGAGAATAGAACACGTAAAACTGACCATCGATGAGTGTTGATTGCATTCTTAAGTTACTGATCTTAATTACTTTCCTCTTATATAAATATCCTACGTATGTATAAAGTAACTATAATAAAAATAATAATAATAATAATAACTAATGACATTATTTTCTCTGGGATTTTGGAGTAGCTGAGAAGCTAATTTCTCCTAGTTTGACACACACAAAGACCTCAACTTATAGGAGGCAAACCAGTTGTCTATTTACATAGCGTGGTGGATTTGACCCAGGTATCACTCAAGAAAAATCCAGAAAGTGGTCAGAGTGATATTTGAACCCGGACGTCCGCATTCAAGTCTAGCACCCTGACCACTAAACCACGCTGCTCTCCGGTATTATAATAAAGTAAAGTAGAAGTCTAACGCTTCTGGGATGTGGCTGGAGTAATAAATATATGTGTTGCACATGCGTGCTTGTAACGACACACCAACTACATACAAAACATTAAGCCTGAATATTGGATGACAAAATATGCACCAAAAGTTTATATTTAGAATATGATTTGAATAGTTTGAAGTGCGTTGCGTTGCTGAGGAATTTAAGTACCGTTTTGAAAATAGTTTAAGAAGCTATAATTTCGGGTTTTGACGTCACTTACCGTGGAAGCACTTTTGATTGGTTCTAAACAATCAACCTAAATTAAATAAACCAATATGGCGGCCATCTCGATAAAGCTAAAATCAATACAAAGAGGAGAAAATCACTACAAATCCGATTACATAAAATCATTTCTTTAAATTCTAATGGGATTATTAGAGTCCTGATCTATATATCAATGTATGTTGCTCAGTAGTATGAAAGAAAGATTAAATAGTTGTCAGAAAAAAATTGGTATAAATGCCTTGAGCTGGAATCGAACCCACGTCTTCCTGTATTCTAGTCAGGATTGCTAACTACTAGTACTACACCTTCAGGGACTACCACGCTGGCAACGTAGCAGTTTAATTAGTTAAATTGGATAACTGGAGGATTCCCAGGCCCAATTTTTCTGAAATGCAAGTGCATCCTAATACTACTGGAGTGTGTTTCGTCTTCGACATAAGGCTCAGATCAACTGAATAATATCAAATGTTTGAAATATGTGAAACAACAAACAGTTCGGCTCAAGCCTATATACAAACATATATCAACGTATGTTGTTCGGTAGTATGAAAGAAAGAATAAGTAATTGTCAGAAAAAAATTGGTATATATGCCCTGAAAAATTGGGCCTGGGAATCCTCAAGCTATCCAACTTAACTAATTAAACTGCTACGTTGTAAGCGCGGTAGTCCCTGATGGTGTAGTGCTTAGCACTCCTGACTAGAATACAGTGAGACGTAGGTTCGATTCCCGCTCAGGGCACATATACCAATTTTTTCTGACAACTATTTATTCTTACTTATAATTTTTTATATAGTAGTGCGTTGATTGTCGCTAGAATATCATCTTCTTGTACTATTATGCCTTAATCCACTTGTACAACCCATGCCTTAATCCACTTGGTCCACTATTGGCTTACCGCTCTTGACAGTCCCAATGTATTAAATCCATCAGAGCTTGTATGATTGACTTTTCTAAAGCCTTCGACCAAATAGACCATAATATTCTTCTCTTGAAACCTTGAATACTTGGAGTTCCTCCCATTTTGCTCAACTGGTGTGCGGACTTCTTCAAGAACGCAATCTCCGTGTTAAAAAGGGACAAATTAAATCATTATGGTATCAAATTAATGGTTCAGTTCCCAAGGGCACCAAATTGGGGCCAATATTCTTCTTAGTCATGATAAATGGCCATAAATCCAACCTCCCAATATTAATAATCGTTGATGATTGCATCGTGTATGAAGTCCTCCCAAGGTCTGCTATCTCACCACCCCAAATGATTATAGATGTTATATCTATGTGAATTCACAATAATAACATGCTATTGAACGTCAAAAAACCCAAAGAACTCCGCGTATCGTTTACCAGATGTTTATTAAATCTGCATAAATACAACCTACCATTTAACTTTTGTATAATATATACAACGTTTTATCCAGTTATAACTATTTACTGTTTGAATTAAATAATCTTGTTTTTGACTATCATTGTAAATATCTATTTTTCAAACCCATTGAAGTTTGCAATTGATATTTTCTAGTAACCATTATTATCCATTATTATTTCCTACTATCTGCGATAATAGATAATCAAAGCTGTACGTCTGTATTTATTGATTGTCTTTTAAAGTTCTGAGATTATAAAAAGGAATTAATCAAATGAATCGATTAAAGCCACAAGCAGCTATTAATGTTGTCTTTGGATTGCTTAACTTCATCTTCAGCTTGGAATTGCACTAGGAAGATTTATGAATGTTTATCCATTGTCATTCTTATTAAATATTGGAAGGCGCCGTAAGATTCCTTTTAAATTTCAAAACATGATGATGTTCTCAGGTAGGAATAATTATGAAACTTTATGTGAAGAATTAATTGTTTTACAAACTGTTCTTTGCCTTAACCTATGTATGTGCACATAATGATTTTCAATAGAGCATATTTTTGAGTTCGCAGTTTCGCTGACAACGATAACAATGTATTGAATCCAGTTCGATCCTGGCGGTTTGCCGAGATTCGAAGATTTGTGTGATCTATATTTCCCCTAAACCAACTTAACTTTCCATCCTACTGGGGTACGTAAACGAGTACCTGCCTCTGCAGGAAGCTAACCTGCTATGGATTAGTGTCCTGTCTAGGGGGAGTCAAAGACTCTCATCCGCTTAACACTGCAGAAACCGGAGATAAGCACCGGCTGCAAGGATCATTAGGTTCGTAATGGATTAAGCTTTTAGGTGTCCAAACGAACCGAGTATTCAACTCACGTCTTTTGTTGTTCATCTGAGATATTTGTTTTTATAATTCACCCTACCTCAATGGTTTCCGCTTAGTTTATTCAAGTCACTGAACATGAGTTTAACAACCAGGAAGTGAATGAATTAGCCAATATTCAAAATACCATAATCTTTTTCTACCCCAAATCTTACATAAGCATTGTTTCCAGTTTCTGTTTATAGGGACCAGTGAGAGAAAGTAAAAGAAAATGTTTATGCAAAAGCTTGGGTGGATAAGCAAAGAACATTATGGTTTTTCGATATGGCCTAATAGTTTTATTTCATATTTTCAGGCTTACGTGGTGCTGTAGCCTTCGCCTTAGCAATGCGTAATACTGAATCCGAATCTCGACAGTTAATGTTGACTTGTACGCTCATGATTGTCCTGATAACAGTTATTTGCTGTGGAGGTACCACCATGTCTGCCCTAACGTTTCTCAAGATCAAGTAAGGCTCTAATTAAACTATTGATACCTTCTGGTGTATGTACGATGTAGGTTATTCTTGATTTCAGGTTATTGTTCCAACCTAGGTTATTTTATATTGTCTTTAAAAGGGATTTATGTTTTTGGGGACTCGTGTTACAAACTGTTGCTTGGTTTTTTGAGGGGCGTAAGAAATTGTAAATATATTTATAATTTACTAATCCCTCTTCTTCATCTCCCATCCCTTACCCTCCAGTTCCCTTTTTCTCTCTATTTTTCTATCTATCTACGTAAAATTTTAACCGTTTTTTCATGTACAAGTATCATACCTGAGATGACCACGGCAGGATTCGAACCGTCACTGTTGTGTGTCCAACCGCTCCTTGTCAGGCCGTCCTTACCACTGAGTTATTGTAACAAGTGCGATGTTAGCTACCATTTTCATTTCGTTATAACCATAACCCTAACCATAAGCTATTCCTAATCTTTATTTTATAATATCCAAAACCTAATTCCAACTGTAACAGTCTAAGCAGGCTCTCAAAAGAATAATCTAGATGAAAAAAAATAGCCGAGCTATAGGTTAAAAAAACCTCCAATAGGTTATTTTAAGAATAATTTGATATAAAAAGATAACCCTACAGCATATATACGTTTCAGAATCTTGAACTCCCTTTCGATTTTAATCTTATTTTTATGAGCTTGAAAGAACAAGAAAAAATTTTTGGCTAAAAAATTGACTTAAAAATGGCCTGGTTATAAATTATTATTCGTGTATAGTGTCTTTTTAGAGAAATTTAGACAAAGGGTCAATGACGTTTTGGAAACAACGAACCGCAATTTTACATTCTTTAGAGTTTCTTTTCTTTAGTTTTTGCTATCTACATACAAGAAGCTACCTAATACGTCAAAAGGCATTGCTTTTTAAAGTAGTACAAATGGTTCGAAGCTTCACTTTGCCTAACGTTTGTTTGAAGCATTACGTTTGACAAAAAACGCTAAAAGTGAATGCTGGCATGTTTATTTTCGTCGCAGATGTTTTTTTTTATATAAACCTTTCTTGAAAATTCTTATCGATTAAAAAACACTGGATAAAAGTAAACTTCCTTTAACATCGAACTTTATAGCCGTCTAACAGTGTAATTCAGATTTCAAAAGTATAATTACCGTTTCCATAAATGACTTCCCTCTCAAAAGTTCCCCATGCAGACGTACAAAATGTTTTAAAATAAAGTTATTTAAGTTAAATTACTTTTTTGCGAAGAAGATGACATTGCGTAAATGAAAAGAGAGATACTCCCTCGCTATGATAGAAGGAAAATATCTTATTGTGTATATTTAATATGCTTTGAAGTATGTAACACCAAATAGGTGCTATTATGAACGTCAAGATATCAGTAGCGTTAATACCCTAGATCTCCATTAGGGTATACACTCAGGTTTTTAAATGTAAGGAAGTCTCCAGCACTATATATGCTAATATTAGTACACTTCAAGAAGGATATTTTGGTTTTATGTCATTTCCTTAATTGGCTGTAATAGTATCTACTATACACATGCATGCAGCAGCTCTCTAAACTGATAGACTCTTACTGTCCTAGCTTTATCAAATGATGCAGACAGACCACAATACTTTATGATTAATACCCTTGAAAACAGTGTAACTGCAGCTTTTTGCTTTAGGGTTGGCGTCAATCCGGAGGAAGAAGAGAGAAAATCACAGAATGAGTACCATTCGGTCTGCACAGTATGTCATTGTTTGTTCGCGGCTGTTTGCATTTGGTGTTAATTGTCAAACTAAAACCGAACTTCTCATTCCAAACTTTAAATACAAATATTCGCAGTAAATATGTTTTAGTATAAGAGTAATCATTAATAAACTATATTACTATTTATAAGAATTAATTTAGATTACCTAAAAGTACTATTATTTTGAGCTTAATTGTTTGTGTTAAAATGACTTTCACCTTCATAATATAAACTCGGTGTAAAATTGTTAAAAAATGTCTTAGTTGGCCGAATTACTTTTATTTTGTACTCTAAAAGAAGAAAAAAGATCGACTTTTTGTTACAGCTTGACTTTTGTTAAACATAGGCATGCATATGATTCCGTTAAACGTCTTGCGTTTTTAAAACTCACTTCTTTTCCTAAAAAGACTCCAATAATAAGCATGATATGCCAACAGCCAGTTCAAAATGACCAGTGATTATTTTTTCCTAGAAAGACTCCAATAATAAGTATAATATACCAACAGTCAGTTCAAAATGATCAGTGATTATTTTTTCCTAGAAAGACTCCAATACTATGCATAATATACATACAAACAGCCAGTTCAAAATGACCAGTGATTATTTTTTCCTAGAAAGAGACCAATAATAAGCATAATATACCAACAGCCAGTTCAAAATGACCAGTGATTATTTTTTCCTAGAAAAACTCCAATAATAAATATAATATACCAACAGTTAGTTCAAAATGATCAGTGATTTTTTTCCTAGAAAGACTCCAATAATAAGCATAATATACAAACAGCCAGTTCAAAATGATCAGTGATTATTTAAGATAAACCCTTTCACTCCCAATAAGTTATCAACACTCAACTTCTCCTTACATAACAATTACAAAACAAGATATTTGGTAATGAGAAAATGAGAATTGATCAAACAAATCAAACTACTGAAGATAACAAGTGAAATTCTCTCAAACTTATACAATAAAAAGTATGAGCTCAGGTTGGGAGAACTTGGTACTGGAAGGGTTAAGATATCGAACTGGTTATAACGAATTTTATATTGGTCATGTAATGTGAAAAATTTATTCGTTCAAAGTTTCAATCGACCCACCTTTATCTTTGCTTATTCCTACTTTTTCTATTTAAAGGAGTAAAAAACTAAAATGAAAAATCTTCGTATAATTTATCGTTGTTAAACTTTATAAATTGGCCTACAATAGCTACGTTTTGTCTGGAATAATTTTAACAAAGTCTTAAATAGACGTTAAAACTTTAGCTAGAATATTTGTCTAAGTTTTACGACATATAATTTAAGGTTCAGTTGTACTTATGGAACGAACGACTCAAAAACGCATGTGATAACGGAATGAAGTATTATTATGTAATAAAAACCCAAACGAATTTTCGCTTCAGTTCATTTTTATAACATAATTGAAGCAGATTAGAAACAATAACAAAAATTATTTTGACTAAAATTGTTTAGCTGTCAGATTTTCTTTCCTCCTTCTGTGTTACATTGATTACAACTGCGTAGATAATGACTCAAATCGTTTCATATTGTCATTGGTAATAACTGCTGTAGAAACTCAGTCAGTAATTTTACAGTGATGTTATTTAAATTAAATCTTTAAAGCCTTGACCTCAGCATAACATTTTCTAAACTTACTCAATGCATTATCTAAACTTAAACCAATCCTCAAAGCCATTCAAATGCAAACAGTTGCAATGCCTGCACAATCATTCGTTGTTCAATTATTCATTTGTTGTGTATTTAGTATTGATAATAATATCAATGATAATAATATTCAATAGTTATATCAGTTGTTGTCATTAAAACTCATAGAAAGCCTCTTTTTACAAATAACTATACAGTTTTTAGCAGTTGAGGTTTCTTAGTTGTTCGCAACAGCGTCTTACATGACTATAATTTATTTACAACCGTTACTATCCTCAGTGAAGAAAACAGACCTCAACATGCACGGGGAACACTACTCTGCTCTTTTCGACAGTGTGTGGGGGGTTCTTTTAAGTCTCACGATAAATTTAGCTTTTTCTCAAGAACCTGGAATAAACACTCGATACTAGTTCCCAGTTTCGCTGCTTCAGTGCTAGAACTAAAAATTCCTAAAATCTAATTTTGGCCATTTTTTTTAATTATCGTAATCTTTAAAGGTTCATTCTCAATCGTTTGAAGTTATGCTAATTATTCTGTGCAAAGTACTAGCTACCTAATCTGTTTACACCTTGTTCTAACATTTTTAAGAGGGTAATTATAAGTTATCATAATCTTTTAGTGGAAAGTGCAATCTAGAGACCCGGCTGCACTAAACATCCTTAACGGGATGGTTATAAGTTATCCTAATCTTTCAGTTGACAGTACTTCCTACCTAATCTGTTAAGACCTTGCTGTTAGCATCCTTAAGGGGATTCTTTAAAGATATCCTTACCTTTTAGTAGGAAAAGGCTTTCCATATATTTGTTGAACCATTTACCCCTAAAACATTTCTTTTTCCAATTAATCTTAATCTTTAGTGTAAAAGACTTTCAAATAAACTATTTGGTAGGACCCCCTCATCTTTTTCCTTGGGTTTTGATTAGAGTTGTTTTGGTGAAGTTACGTTTTAGGAATCAGTTAAAGGTTAAGTTGAACAAGACCAGTTTTATGTTACGGAGAGAATAAGTTACCCCTTTCAGTCCCAGTCGGTTATCAACACCCAACTTCTCCTAACAGAACACATAAAATTTAAAATATTTGGCAATGAGAAACTGAGAATTGATCACTGAAAGCAAACCACTGAAGATTAAACGTAAAATTCTATCAAATTTGCCCAATGAGAAGTATGGGAACAAGTTGGGAGAATCTCGCAGTACAACTGGGACTGAAAGGGTAAAAGCTATGCCATGATCAGAGTTAAGATAGAATTAAAGTATTTTAGAAATTGAGCTGAAGCATATATAATTGCGTGAATTTTCAACCCCCCCCCCCCCTTTTCTTCAATTTTTTGGTACATTCTTTGTACTTGCCACCCTTCTTCTCGTAGACCCACTGGTAAATTATTTTTGTATTATTCACC
>JAOTRI020117680.1:0-12418 GCA_028564885.2 Zoanthus sanctaehelenae | reverse complement strand
TTGCACTGAAGATGGCTTAGAGTTAAGCCGAAACATGTATGCTTTAAAAAAGTTTGTCGTTTTTATTAAATGCTTTAAGGACGAAACAGCTGTACACGGTTGCTCCAGTTACTTGATTTGTTGTTACTCGGGTGAAGCTGGTTGTGCGCATGCGTGCAGGTTCTGGCCAAACCGTGGAGTAGAATTTGGGTAGTTTTTGTTGTTTTAAAAGATTTACTCTTGGTCAGCATTCATTCCATCCGTTAGTCATAAATTATAGTCACTGCGGTGAATAATTTATCAGTTATTAAATTTTAGTTTCTATAGAAACGCCGACATAGCTCTATGTACATTTTTAAATCAATTTAGTATATTGCTAAATAAGGAGGCAGAGGGCTCATATCTTGGGGGAAAAACCCTTGGAGTACCTGGAGAAAATTTAGTAATAAATATGTAAACTATACACCATATAAAAGAAAGAATACTTACTGACGTTTCGGACGTTAGTTTTTCGTCGGAATAAAAGGGGAAAAACCATCTGGGATAGATTCAGCTCTTCAAGATTTCAGTCATGCGTTGCCCTGTGTTGAGTACATACAAATAAATAGGAGAAATGAGTCAGTTTGTTCACTCAAATATCCTGAAATATACAGGCTTTTATTGGTATTCTTGGTTTTCACGCAATTATCTGGCGCCTGATTCCCGAAAGTTGTTAATTTGTAACAATACTTTCCAGCTTTCCGAAGCTGATGAATTTGACGGCACCCTGCGAGCAGAGTCTTATTTACATTTCTCCGTACGGGTGACGCGAAGTGTAAATGAGGCCTGCTCGCAGGGTAATTTGATGGTTTCTAGCGAAAACAATAACATTAGCAAAAGTATATGAATTACTCGAGATTACAGGCTTAAAATATTTCAGAAATGGGAAGCTGCATAGAGCGTCGACAAATGCCTTGAAGGGTACGAGTATCAAATCAAGCTCTGTGAAAAGAAAAAATTTTGCTCTCCAAACATAAACATGAAAGAAAAACAAAACGGAAAATTCGATTCCGTAACACCGATATTTCCGAAACTAAAAATATTCGTAAGAATATTTTCAGCCTAAAATCGAGAAAAGATAAGAGCTTCCAGCTAGCCCCGTCCGAAAATCAATGCACGATTTTTTTTATAGGAACGACTTTATAACAACAACGAGGATCAAATTGGCCAAAATTTAAGAACAATTTAAGAACAATTTCAGGCTGAGGCTACATGATCAGTACATGTAGTATGAAAATGTTTTCGAAGATACTTCACTAAAACTCATAAACAAAAATTACATTTACAACACAATACAAAAAGCAAGAAGTCTCTCACAGTTATTCTAAAATGCAAGGCACATCGCTTTGAAATGCTTTAAATTAACTTAACTTTATTAACTTATTAACTTTATTATTATTGTTATTCTTGCTCTTCTTCTTCTTCTTCTTCTTATTGTTATTATTATTATTATTATTATTATTATTATTATTATTATGTTTTTCTTCAATTCTAGCTTCTAAAAATAAGAACAGAATTAAGAACATATGATTGTAAAAGCACTAACGAAATTAAGCATTTCAGATATACGAAAATATTTTGTAATCTAGACATGTTTCGACATTGTCACAATGCCATCTTCAGTAGAAAGTGAAAACAAACCGTTACAAATTTCTAATATAAAAAATTAAGAACAATTAGCATCGGAAAAAAGCGTGTATATTCTTATAAGAAAGAGTCAGTGTAGCGGGAAACTCAAGTTTTGTGTTTCTTTAACGTAGAAATAATAAATGAATAGATAAATGTAATGTGGAGACGTGGAACTTAAAAGAAATCTGAACTCCAAACAGAAATTGAACCCATGACCTTCAACACATTCTTCAACTGAGCCACGGAAATCATATGATGAGCGAGATCTAAAACAGCTCGTGTGTAATATAACCCAATAAAATTTTAACCTGGCTCATCATGTAAGCTCATGACTCTCGGCATGTACTGGAGGTCATGGGCTCAAGTTCCTTTGCTTCATAATGATTTATGTTTATTTAGAAAGTCAAATATAAAAAAATCAAAGGGCTCTAAGAGCTATGTCATCCGGTTGGACCTATAAGGTCATCCAATTTGTTTTCATAGACCTGAGCGAATCGTTTGTCTGAAAATACAAATGACATCAGAATTTATAATCAGCATGACGTCAGGATACAACGGAGTGACCGAGTCAACCTCGTACCCAGGGTCATTTCACTACGTCAGTGAAATGACCCTGGGTACGAGGTTGTGACCGAGTGACAAAAAGCCACCACGTTCTGTCATCCTCCGGATGACATAAAAAGTAAAATTTCAGCTGCTTTATACAGATGACACAATGGATTAAGTATCAAAGAAAATAAAAAGATAGAAAGGTGTAAAAATATGAAATGTTAAAAAAACATATGGTTTAAAACGAAAAGTGAAGCGTTTATATATTTCTTGGGGATAACATAAATAAATTGTAGAAACACCGATCGATGCAGCGCTCTATTTACAGAGAATTAAGTAGGTGAATAGCAATTGGCTTTGAAGCTAGCCAATCAGCCTGCACGAAAGAACTACTTACTTGTAAAACGTTTTATCATTCACCAGGTTCAGAATCAAACAGGCGATTATCTCGTTTGACAAGAAAACTCCACAACCAGATAGGTATGATGAGCCATCGCGGTCCGGTACACGTTCTCGGAACACAGCGGAAAACCTCAGTGCTGAGCATGCGTGTACACCATCTCAAGTTACAAGCCGAACTACCTTGCAGTGCGAACACACGAGCAATTTAGAAGAATTCATTCAGGCAAATGAAAGTGAAGTAAACAACAGAGTAATAAATATTCTATCCCACATGGCTAAGAGTAAAACCTCTTTGGTTGAAAAGCAAAAGCAATCGCTACCTCAAAGGAAAAGTCCACTTTTATGCAGTGGTAGAAATACTCAATTGGCTTCTCCTAGCGCTCTGCAACAGAACAGTGATAGAGCGGACAGAAGGTTTCGTGAAGGAAAAAGGTTTGATCTTCTCCCAATTTCAAAGCACATTGCGCAAAGTCAACAAGAAAACAAAGAAAGAGCTGTGAATAAATTGCCGTTGATACAAATAAGCTCGTATCAGCCTGAACTTATTCAAAGAGTTGACCATGCAATTTGTACTTGTGGGAAAAGGAAAAAAATCCAAAACAGAATAAAAACACGAAAAACATTTTTCACAAAAAAGGATGTCTTTAGGCCAGCTGGGTCGCGTGAAAAGCCCACAATTGGTCAGCGACTATTTCTTGATAACACGGAATATAGAGATAACAAATCTATTAAGCTGCCGCATGTGTATAGAAACGCCTTTAACGTTCCCAGTTTATATTCAAAACATATTCCTAATAAGTTTTCTTTTCCGGTTTTGGTTTAACGTAATGTTTTAAAGAAAGCTGCTTAAAGTTGACACCCAATGAAGAAAGATACAGTATTGACACATGTAGAAAGTCGCTGCTTGTTTCATTTTCAGGACTGAAAAAGCAGTAAGCATGCTAAATCCTTTTATGAGCCTAGTGGATTCTGTAGCGTTATGCACGTATCGATGTAAAGACCGGGAGGGGGAGGAGGGAGGGGGGTAGTGCGGGCATAGGGCGGGCATTTGACATGATTTTTAGTCCCCTGGGCTGGGCATTTGACGATACTGGCCTTTCCGGGAAGGGGCACAGTTGAATTCAAGCCTGGGAACAAAATGGCCATGTTATTGCGAGCAGACTGGAGCGAGACCTTGTTATCGACTTGGGGATCGTTCGAACGTCACTTCCTGTGCCATGATGGATGATCAGACTTCGGTAAGTTGTAAATATTTTGTCATCAATCTGTGTTATTGTTGTCCATCCTTTATCTATCTTAATCTCTGAAGATATATTTGCATACAATAATTTATAACACCCAAGTTTTATTTTCAGAACCTTTGGTAAATGCCGTGTTACCCGGGCCGGGGGAGGGGAGATTTGATGTACTTGTGTTCCCGGGGTGGGGGCCTTAAACTTAATTTGACGATTTTTCGTCGCCATATCCATGGGCGTTTTACAAACATTTCGGGTCACAGACACGAATCCCCACACTTGAATGCATCCTACCCCCCTCAAACTCTCCCGGGCTTTATATTGACGGGTGCATTACGCGGATGAGGTTCATTAACTTCCCCTGGACGGGACACTAATCCATCGCAGGTTAGCTCTCAGCAGACGCTGGTACTCATTTACCTACCTCGGAAGGATGGAAAAATGAGTTGGCTTAGGCGGAAAAGAAGGCCACACAAATTTCAAATCTCGGCAAAAAGCTAAGATCGAACTGGGGACCATGTAGTTAGAAAGCAGAGATCTTATGTACCAACTGCGCCAACCATGTCCGCCCTGTAAAAGTAGTAAAAAAGAAAAATGTTTGATGGGCTCTGTCTTTGGAAACATCTGCGGTCTCAGAACCACAAAACATATACTGTGTTAAATATATGAGCAAGAGTTGGATATAGAATGATATATGGCCGACGATGCATTGTCCATCAATCTTCATCTTCATCCACTCCCATTTGGAATGCCCCATAACAAAAAATTGCTATTTTTCTTGACATGCGTGATGATAATTACGTTTTAAACGTAATTTGTTGAATCAGTAATGATTGCAAGATATTTTTTCGACGGCGCAGAAAAAAGGTTGATAAAGAAATTGCTTTCAGCGATAACTTACCTACTAAGTTATGAATTCACAGTTGTTGGGATGGGAGCAGACAAGATTTAGTGGGTCGATGATCAATTGCCCCTCAAAGACAGATTAAAGACATAAAATTTGTGTTCTAGTAAAAACGACGTATTATAAGCGATTTTATTATATAAAAAATGGTGTTTTACCAAACTCAACATTTTCATTGAAGGATATGAAAAAGTTACGCACCAAATGTTCAGGATGTACGCGCGCTTCAAGACTGCAAAACAGACTCGTCCTTCGCCGGGAGATTGAGAATCATATGGGAAACTGGGAAGAGGAAATGGACGCGCAAACGGGAGCCAAAAAGGAATGGGAGCGAGTACCTTCAGCCACTCGTCATAAGATTAGGGACCTTAAGCAACTAGGACGGCGACGCCGACGAGGACGGCAGAATACAATAGAAAATACAATGCTGCACGTTGGAATGCAGCGAGCGGAGCACGTGCACGGAGTTGTCGCTAAAATTAGAATGTGAAAACACTCTTTTTTGGAGTTGTCGAGACTACGTGGACGTTACAGCGAAAACATTCTCAGTATTTGTTTAGCTTCATAGAGAAACATTAAATCTTTTTTCTTTTCACCAAAAAAAGAAAAGGAGTAAAAATTTTAATGAAACACACAAAGAAATAAAGAGTAAACCAGAAAGGTGATTTTTTCGAGCCGTCGTCGCTCACGTTCCCGTCCTCGTTGCTTATAAGGTCCCTATTCTCAATCTCCCGGCGAAAAAAGAGACTGTTTTGCAGTCTAGCGCGCTTCCCTCCAATTTCTTTTAAAAAACATATTGTTTCAATGTTCGTGCAGAAAACGGCTGCACCTCTGGTTTCATATTTGTTTGCTCAAGATTTCAAATCAACAAAAAAATTTCCTCCGTAGTTTTATAAACAGTTTTATCCTGTTGTGTAACATTTATGGAAGCTTCTAGTAAGGAATAAATTTTAGTTTGTTTTAAAATGAAACTAATGCTTAACTTATGCATTTATCTCATAAGAATATTGAATTTGAAAATGTTTCAACCAATGAGAATATCCTATGAGCATGCCCGCAGGCTCAGTTATTTACTCTTAATATGGAATTTTTCGAGCCTGCCCAAAATATGATCGTAGAAATTTTTTTATAAGTTTCTGTATTAGATATAACGCAAGAGTGGAAAATCTGTCACTCAAATATATTTGAGTCCGTGGATTTCAAACAAGAGAATTAGCCGACTCGTCAGTTAGCAATTCCCCTCGGAATATTATCTGTAAGAACTTTAAGGCTGCAGTCATGCGCATGTGAGGCTGATATTTGCTAAACAGTTAAAAAATCTGAGGCTGAAACAAAAAAAAAACACTATTCTTCAAAAAATGCGTGCATACTTTTATCTTACTTTACATTGCACGTTTGGTATGTACGTTAAAGCAACTGCAAAAGAGAGGCGCGCCAAAAAAGTTTTATGGTAATAAACTCGTCGTCTGAATCGGACAGCACTTTATGTCGACTAATCGACGAATGTAGTGTGAATTAAATTAATTCGTCCAAAGTATAATCGACGTATGAACTAGAAACAGAATGAGGTAACTTACAATGTTTATTGTGCACGTATATATTGTGAAATTTCAAGCACAGATTCTTAGTAAGTAGTAATGCAATAGAAACCAGTCGGACAGGGACCACGAAGCAAGTAGGAGGTCTGGGGAAAATTTCAAAAATTCAAAATGGCGGTAAATTTATGGGAGACGTGGGGGGTGGAGGGGGGGGGGGGCTCCACGGTCTCTGTACAGCCTCAAACAACCCTCTATTTCTCCCTTTCAAACAATAATTTCCGGCTCATCCGTTAAAAGTTATCTTATAATTTCATCCATTTTTCATAAATAAAATTTACTGGTTCTTATATAAAAAAAGCGTGCGACAGAACATTTATCTTTTAGTTTTTGTCTAGTTATTCATTAAGAATTATAATTATGCATCAGCGTTCATCTTTAACTAAAAAATCAAGCAACCATTAACACATAAGTTATACATGTTTTATGTATAAATATAAAAATTATTTATATAGCAGTTTGTTGTTCGAGCGTATACCGTTTTAAAGTGCTCAATACAATAATGTACAGAACAAAAAACATATCTATAAACTATTCAGAAGAGAAAAAAGAAACAACTACAGTTTCATCTCTTGTCAGGAGACATTTGTGACGAGTGATTCGTTACGGGCTCTGTCATGAAACAGTAGTTGATATCAAGATAAGATTCTTTATTCTTATTTTTTATTCTTATTTTTTCCATTACAGAATTTGAGTTAGTCAGGTTATACAATCTAAGAAATATACCATTATCAGAACGAACAAAACACAATGTTCCCTCAAATTAACAAAAAACTTTGTTCTAAGTCAGATTGAATATTTGTAATCATTGACAGTTCATGTATTGCGAGTAAAAGCCCATATTTCGCAGGCTTGATTTGGCATATCACTTGCACATCCAACGGATGCTAACTTGAAACCATTGCTTGTTATGAGGCTGATAAGATAACTCCATGAAAAATCGTCGGGCAAGACCACGCTAGCACCTGTTCCCTCCAAACCGCGATAACTTACTTGTGTGTCTATATCCATTTTTCCGTCTATATCGCGCCCGTTATCAGGGAATATCTCTGTTATGACCTCCATCATCCCTGACACAGAACAAGATCTATAAGAAGTGCCGCGTGCAAGACGAATTTGAACAATATCGCCACTTCTCGCGTTCTTCTTCATGTGTAGACGAACAGCAGCATAGAGTTGTGGCAGCTGGTAAAAATCTGCTTCTTGTAAAAGTTGTTGATAGTCGCTAAAGTCCTGCGGAAGGCCGATAACTCCTGAACGAAGAAAATTTAGAACATACCGAAAAAGAAAACCATCTCTATCAATGAAAAAGCGACCTTCGGAGTCTTTCTCTGACGGTGTTTCGCCGTTAAACATGGTTGATAGTTTTGATTCAGGATATTTCATAATTGTTTCTCGGGATGTAGAATAGCATTGGCCACCAATGTTTAGATTAATTACAGACATTCTTAAAAATCTTTCGTTTTTTGGTTTACTTGTCTTGATGTTTTGTATAGTTAAACTAAGATGTCGCGATGGTTTCTTTTGTTCTATCAAATACGAACAGAATTAATATTTTTACATTGGTTTTCATTAGCAGATTACGGCGATATGTATGATATGAAGATTTTTATTCAGGAAGCTGTCAAAATTGCTATGTAAAATGCAAATTTAGTCTATGATCAAAACCACTTTTATTTGAAGAGTAAAGATTTCGATAATTTGGTTGTTCATTTTATTATAGCGCGCAGATAAACGAAAAAATCATTTTACTGAGAAACTAAGCGTTTCTCAAAATATAAGATTGATAAAACAATTATTCTATCTAAATAAAGACAATTCTATCTATGTGATTAAAAACATATATATTCAAACTGTCGATACCGAAGGTATCAAAAAATGAATTAATGATTTATGTTTTTGTTTGAACCAAAATGTAAATCTCGTCAACTGAAGATTTCCTAAATTGCTGAATTTGCTTCCACCAATCAGTGCTCAATTTTTGTTTCTTCTGTTTTTAATTCATATTATAATACATTAGATGACTTTTTAAATTCCATTGTTTGAGTTTTAGCGTAATCTTCCCCGTTCTTGAGCTCAGGGAGTGTTGTTTTTGGATATCAAAATACTTTAATTTCTTTTTAGGATTTCGTTTTAGTTGCCGCACGTGTCGATAATATGTGTGTTACTGAAGTTGATTTTTTAAAAAAAATTCGTTTTAAAAACTTAAACATTCGAAATTACAAAATCGACAAAATTGAAAACCGTTCCGCCAATTTATAAAATATTTTGAAAGAAAACATTTTTTGGTGGCTTATGGGGCTAGAAATGTCCCTTTTTTATTTCCACAAAATTTGGCCACAGATGGTGAGAAATTTGTCGGATTTGAATGCTGTTCAGAAAAGTCTTCACCGATATATTTTCGCGGCGATGATTAGAAATGAGTTTGGGTAGGAGAAATGTGTTTGAAAATTTTTTTTGCATTTTAACACATAATGAAAAAAAAGAGCTCCAAATTTTTGAGGGTACGTTCAGAAGTTTGATATTAACGTAGTTCTCAATTCTATAGTCAGTTTAGACGTGCTTGGTAAAGGAATCTCTAGGGTACGTTCATCAACAAGTATAGAAACAATAAGTTTCATTCCAAAACCAGCTCGAGAGAGATAGGCTTGGACCACATGTACACACATCTATCAAAGCTAGCCGATTAAGTGGTCTACTACAAAGGTTATTGAAAATACACATGTTCTTAATGAAGCCTTTTATACTAAATTGACTAAAAACAATTTCTATTTAAAAGTTCTTTTGTACTTAACGCTAAATTAGAAGTACTTACAAGATCAATGAAGCTAAGCACGATTATCTTAGCATATTGATGTAATGGGGTCGGCCTGTACGTAGTAGTTTAGAAAGTCTTTTTTATTTGGATAAAAACACAAAAGAATCAATAGACAACAAACCTTACACCAACCATACAATCGACTCCGTGTTAACGAGAACCAGTAAAATTAGAGCTTTAGAGGAGTACGTCCTTACTCGGGTATGAAATGTGCTCTGAAACCGTGAAGGCGTCATTTGAGCTCATACATAAGTGATAGATCCACGAGGGACTTACCAAAAAAGTTCCTGCAGGGATTTACGTGGCGTAAACAAGCCATTAAAATAACACATGGATAGGAAATCGTATGATAACCTTTCCATAGGTTGAGTCGTTTTGGACGTAAAGTTTTGCCGTTCGAATTCGAAATTTCTGGTAGCAAAAATGGTATCGCTCATGTGTTTAGGCACTAATCTTGACTTTGTACCTCGAGTAATTTGCCATGTAACGTTGCGTGTAAATTAGCTTAAGCTATGACGTATAGGACCGTACATACGAAAAGGCGTGAACACATTGTTCAAGACTTTTTACTCAGTCTCAACCGCAGTTTAAGGATACCTTCTGCTCTACCTCATCAATAAATCTTTGTGCGTCGTCATCTGTATATACCTCTCATAGTCTACAAAGCGAGTTTCCCAACTTCTGATTGCGATGTCACAGTACTACTGCAACAACTAAGTAAAGTCTAAAATTGTTTTTCTGGGGGTGGGGAGGGGATAAATTTTATTAGAGTTTAAAAAATGTCAGCATATTTTAAAGTTAATTTACGTACTGCTAAATGGAACAAGATTCAATCATGTGATATTATATTAAGTGTAGATAAACACAAATTTATGTGCTAGTAGCTAATTTGAAGCCACAATATAGGGCACTATGGCCACGTTGGTAGTGTACTTTACCCCTAAATCTACCATACAAAATAGTGAGCCTGATTGCTAGCAGCCATGGACAGCTGTTTCGGCCTTTTTAGGCCTCATCAGAGTGGCATAGCTAGCAAACAGGCTCAGGTTCCCAGAAAGAAAATATGCAGTGGTAAAAGCGTAATGCTTTTCAATGTTATATTACGTTACTGCTTTAACTATGTCACGCAAACCGTGATGTAATATATGTCAAATTGTTGGTTTTCATTTGAGGTCACCGCGTTGGTGTACTCTTGACAAAAGAGAAACCTAACTTGCGGCAAACTAAAGAAACAGTTTAGTAATAAATATGTAAATTATACACCGTTTAAAAGAAAGAATACTTACTGACGTTTCGGACATTAGTCCTTCGTCGGAGTAAAAGCTTTTTTTCCCGTTAATGTGTAATATACTCAAAATTCACTTTCCATTCAGCTAACGATTGCCGTATTGAATATAATATGACGTAAACGGACGAGGTTTATCTCTTAGAAATAATGCTTAAACAGCGCTACATATATAATATCTTGACAAAAAGAATTTAGATTTCTTTTGTTTTATACACCAACATGACCGCTATCAAAGCCCACGTTTCTTCTGGCCAGCGCCAAGCAAGCCAGTAGGGGTAGGTACTTTGTATATGATTTTCCCAATAATCACGGGTATATTTTAGTGCCCTAATCCTAACCCTTAGACTTAGTAAGGACGTAGGTATCATCTTAAGACTTAGTAAAATATGCCCGTGATTCTTGGGAAAATCATATGTGAAGTATCTACGCCAGTAGGAACTCATGCCCAAAGTTTTGTCTTAATAATTCTTGCTTGAACAATTTGTAAGAAAGTAAGCAAAAAAAACTTCAACATTTACTTAGAGACAAGTTTATATCTGGATAAACCTGAAGGATTCCTAAGACAGTGATACGTCATACATTTTCACTTCGGTATTTGTGGCAGTAAATATCGCTTTGCAATTGGTTCAAAAAACAATTGAAATTGAAGACCATTGTTTTTGAACCAATTGCAAAACGAGTTTTTCTGCAACATAAACGGAAGTGAAAATGTTTGACGTATCAGTGTCTCAGGAATCTTTCTCGGATAAACACCTGCCTAGGATTTCTGTTTTACCATCGCAGCTTCTTGCCTCCTAAGATTCTCAACTACAATGGGACTTCAAACACATAGCTATAAAGTTTTAAGTGAAGAGTTTGACAAGCTTTCACTGGGGTGAAGCCAGAATATTTGAAGGAACGAAGGAGGTGAGGGATTCCGACAGGTGAAGGATAATGACAAAAAGACTTTTATTTACTTGATACAACATTTTTGAAGGAAGTATTAATGTTCATTCGAATACCCAAAAAGCACAAACAGAATTTACAATTTAACACAATTTGCTTAAAGTTCGTATGGCAAGTTTGGAACAAAATGAGCAATTATTGGCCAGGGATTAAGTCGCTAAAATCGGAGAACAAGATTTGAAAAGGGGGTTCTTGGACGCTTGACCCTTCCTTAGCTACGCCCCTGAATAGTGCTGGGACCATTGTTCTCTTAAATTCAAGTTTATAAAAATATAAATATAATTTTCGCTCCCGACTTCAGGATTTGAATTGCGATTAAATATTTTGTTAACCTTTAGGGTTATGTTTCATTCACTAGCCTTAATTTCGTCGTGTTCAGGCACCAAAACAGCGGACATCTTTCTCCTCATCAACCTTTGGGAGATGACTATCACAGACATGCTGTGGCCGAACCACTGGCAGCAGCAGCAACAGACAAAAGTCAAACACATAGTCCGAAAGCTTGCTTTTTAATCCCTTTTTAACCCTTTTTTCAACCTTTAAGACGTTTTTAATATTTTGATACTGGAGAGACATATTTTTGTAATATTTTATTCTACATTGTTCAAGTGATTGGTGGTTTTTAAGGTACTGTTAGTTGCCAAGGCTTTTTTTTGTCCCTAAATTTTGAAATCGTTAAGAGTCGCGTTACACTTTCATTAACGCATAAATTTGAAACTTTTTTGTAGGCAGAAAATGTCAGTGGTTAATTTATTGAGGTTAATTCATTCGAACTTTTTCTCTCCGGAAGTTTGATTATCCCTAAGGCCATTTCTTAAAATACATTCTATAATTAAAATTTTCTCAAAATTCAGTGAGGGAAAGCGTTTTTTGGGTGACGTTGGTTGAAAAAAACGAGGCAAAGCCGTTTTTTTGTATCCAACTTCAGGCCTGTAGCCAGGGTTTTTAGGAGGGTTCGGGCGAACCCCCCTTTTGCCAGCGAACCCCCTTAGCAAAAATCAAACCTATTGTAATTTATTACAGACTTGCGCGGCA
>JAOTRI020117669.1:0-12420 GCA_028564885.2 Zoanthus sanctaehelenae | reverse complement strand
TACGGATAAGCGCTATACAAATGCTTCATTATTATTATTATCATTATTATCATTATCATTATTATTATTATTATTATTATTATTATTATTATTATTATTATTATTATTATTGGTGCTATCTTTTGGGAGGCGCATTATAGGGTTAGGGTAAGTGTTATGGTTTTGAAGCAATGAAAATGGTAGCTGACATCGCCATTGTCACAGTAGCTTAGTGGTAAGGACGGCGGACTATAGAGCTGTTCAAATCCTGCCGTACACATCTTAAGTGTCATATTTGTACAAGAAAAAAGTTAGAAAACTAAATAGGTAGAAAAAAGGAACCGGGAGGGTAAGGGATGGTAGATGCAGAAGAGGAATAACTAAATTATAAAATTATTTACAATCTTTTATACATATTTTATTTTATACATGTTTTGACATTTTCACAACGTCATCTTCAGTAGAAGTGAAAAAACCGTTACAAATTTCGAATATAAAAACCTAGAGTGATTGACAGCTATATATTTATAGAATTATAATCGAAATGTTTGAAGTAAAATTAGGGTTAACTTACAATCCTAAAAGTAAGATAACAACTAAAGAAAAATAAACAACGTTTTATAGAAATATGACACGTTAAATGCATTAGATAAAGGATGACTTAAAATGCTTTACTTGAACATTAAGTTCAGGTTTTTCTCTAGTGATGTGAAAGCCTTGTTTCATTTTAAGTTTTATATATGATTTTTTAGAATCTATAATTTCAAAACAGTTCCAGATCTGAGAGGCATTATTTTTATAGTTAGGATTCTTACTTAAATGTTTAAAAATGTGAGAGTTTTTATCAGAAGCCAGATGCTCTTTTATCCTTGTCGATAAGTGATGTGAGGTCTCGCCCACATATAGGGCGATACCTCATACTGTATACTTTATAGTGTATATACTGTACTGTATACACAGTATACAGTATGAATTTTTAAAAATATTTGTAAAAATTTAAAAACCAATGTAATATGTGATCATAATTACTTTGTGTGTATAAAAATGAAACTTTGAAAAACATTTCTTTTTGAGCTTTAGTAGAGTAGAATTTTTCAAAATTGCAGTATTTTAAAATGCATTTTTTTCTTGTGGGTAGGAAATAGTGTGCTAAACAGATCACCATCAAGTCATTCCCTTGGATCTGAGTCTGATGCTGAAGATGAGGTTGATGGAGAAAACATAAAACTGTAAGTTTCAAATGATTGATGAGTGCAACTTGACAAAATATATAAATGTCACCAATTGCATGTTACAATACATAATTTAATTGATTTGTTTTGATCATATTGTAGTCTGAGTTTAGACAAAACGTTTTATTCAAACTTCATTGTTTATAGAAACAAGAAGACTCGAGGTTATTCATCTGGGAAGCGCATGTTCAAGCGAAGTTCAGCTGCTAAGAAAGTAAATTCCCGAGGCAACTTTTCTGGTGTAAGCTCTTTATATATATCAAACCTTATTACTTTTTAA
Source organism: Zoanthus sanctaehelenae (assembly GCA_028564885.2). Classification (NCBI taxonomy): domain Eukaryota; kingdom Metazoa; phylum Cnidaria; class Anthozoa; order Zoantharia; family Zoanthidae; genus Zoanthus; species Zoanthus sanctaehelenae. Next base: position 10,929 of record JAOTRI020117669.1, on the reverse strand, counting down.
AACTGTGGACTATAATTTATTTTTGCTTGCTTTGTCTGATTTTATTGTTTGTATATATAGTTATGACAATTGTGTGCGGCATACAGTACCATAAATACTTATTTTTATGAGTAACAAAGTATAGATCTTTAAAGCCAATATGTTTGGAAGAGCATCATTTTACTTATTTAAATTTTTCAATGTTATTAGTAATGTTACCAATGAATGGTTAACATTAGAGACTATCCAAAGAATGTTTTATACAATTAGTTACCTTGGCTGGCCAGTATACTACATAGCTGTCAACTCTCCTGCATTTGGTAGGATACTCAAGATTTTCAACCCTTTCTCTCGGTCTCCTGCATAACAGCTTGAATCTCCTGCTTTTTTAAATATTGCTTATTTTTTATCATTTGGATGAAAAGAAGAACCTTTCATTGATATTAATATAATTTTAGGAAATTAAAAAGTTTTTTGCGGTCCTTGTCATGTTTTTTGAGTCTCGAAATGCATGTGCAAATCAAGGAAATTTTGGGACAGCTGTCGTTTTTTACCAAGCATTATTTCCATCATAAAGTTCAGGGAAATGACGTAGAAGAAGGTACTTATATGTAGCTTTGGGTTCACTACCAACACTTTCAACACAAAATTTTCTTCATCTATGGTTTAAAACACTGTGAAAAATAAAGAAATTCAGTTTAAAACGATTTATTTGTCACGTTTTTCATTGTAAAATTCGAACGACAGCTAGGGATGTCTGCTTACTGCTAGGTTATAGGTACCAGTCGCTTGTGCTTAGTCAAAGTTTGAATTCCTAAGTCCTTTTGATTAGAAAGCATACTTAGGTTTGGAAGTTTTCATTGGTTATTTGAATTTTGAGATCATAGATGACAATAGCTTTCATTTTAAGATTAATAAAAAAAAGCGATGTAGGGACTTAAAGATATTCAATAAGAGCTGAATTATCAAAAGTAGTACTAAACTCCTTGTTTGTAATTTCACAAAAAAAACATACAAATAGAAAAAAATGTTGACGATAGGCTGTCCTGTCACTGTCGACTCTAGCTAGTTTCTAGTTTTGCTTTGGTGGGAAAACTTGTTTTTCTGTGGTCAGCCAGTCATGGATAAGGTAGTTTGCAAAACTAGGGAAGCCCTAGACGCAGTGCCTACCCGCTCCTCCTTCTGTCTTGATACAAGATATATGCACGTTTATTCAATTTAGAATGAAGTCTGCATTTTGATTTGAGAGAGAGAGGTGTTTATTTCAAAAGTTCATTTTTGTTTATTTACAACCTCAGTAATACAAAATCTGGCCAAATCTGGCCAAAATAACATCTCAAACTAGAAGCTGCTTTTGGGTTTAAATACAGGCTACAATACAATACAATAAACTTTATTTAAAGATGACCAGTGTAAAAAAAGATAACAATGAAATCTTAAAAATTCTAACTGTTAAAATAATTAGCGAATTGCAGGTCCTCTTTCTGCTTTTTTAGCATGTTTTCATACATCATATTTTTAAAAGTTTTTACATTGTGATGGGTCCTGCTGTCTGAGTTGAGTGCATTCCAGTCCTTGGTTGTACAAATGGAAAACGAGCAACGTCAGGCAGTGACCTTGTTATATTTTGTGCAAATCAGATTTAAAGATGCAAAACGAGTGTGTCTGTACATGTTATGGTGGTTGGAGTACATGCTGAGAATGTTGTTCATGTACTCGGGTGATCTACCATAATGTAAATTTGTAAAATTAAGCAATGATAGGCCAGGTCCTGCTGTCTGAGTTGAGCGCATTCCAATAGTTGGTTGTACAAATGGAAAACCAGCTTGCAACTTCCGGCAGTGATCTTGTTATAAAATTATTTTGTGCAAATCAAATTTAAAGATACAAAACAAGTGTGTCTGTTATGGCAGTCGGAGTACATTCTGAGAACGTTGTTCGGGTGATCTACCATAACATAAATTTGTAAATTCTTTCAAGAAGTAAAAAAATATTAGAACAAATACGGTAATCACAAGATTTTAAAATTTTGGGTGTTGACAGCTATGATACTATGAACCCCTTCAAAATTCAGCCTGTGCCAGTACTGCTGACTGATACTTGTTGTTTTGCACTTGGCCTCCTCTGGTTGGCCATCTTGTTGTATCTTTCTAGTTTGAGTTAGAAGCCAGTTAAAGATGTTTACGAAGTGCCTTGGCCCCTTCTTTTATCATTAACTGGCGTGTTCGCAACAGTTGGTATTAACCTAGCCTTTCATCGTCAAACTTGTAAATAAAAACCACATTGTATTTGGTGCATGATATAATTAACTTGTTATATAGTGTATTGAAACATTCTAGACTTTCTATACTGTAATTTTTTTTTTGGGAAGGGGAAGGGGGATAATTATAGCTATACTTCATCATCATCATTATCAATCCAGTTTTGATACGGTTTTATCCCCATAAACGAGGGTGGCTGGATTTACCCCACTCTACCAGCAATCTCTCCCACTCCCACTCTCCATCTCGCTCGATTTATTACATCCTCCCTCTTCAAACCCATCATCCTTCCTTAACACATGCCTGTACCATCTCACTCCATTTGCCTTTGCTATCTGAACCACGGTTTCCTTCAAACTGTATATCATTAAATAAATTAACATTTAAATTTGATGAGACATTTTTACAAGGAAATAAATTTTATACCTTTGGGAGAAGAATTTTTGAAATGACATTTCAGACTGTATAAGTCCTTCATCTTAGGGACTTAACTGTCTGAAATGTCAGTTGAAACTCCGACACTAAAATTTATGCTTTATTGAAATTTGATCATGTTTGCGATGATATCAACAAAAAATTCTATATGAAATCAATTTTAACACTTTTGATTAAATTGTAGAAACCAGGCAAGGAGTTTCTTACACTCTACTTCCATCATGACAAGAGTGAGAATTATGAGGTTGAGATGGTTAAAGCTGTTAAGGGAAAATCCTTAAAGTGAGTAGTCATCTGTTTCTGTATGTTAGTTCAGATTATTTTACAAAATAATTGTAGCAACACTATTCTTGATGGGCCTGCTGTGTTCTGCTGGGACAATAGACCATTTTACAGATCCTGAAAGGTAACCAAGCTTCTACATGAAACTGAGGCTTAGGGTGACTTAACAGAGTTAGCTAGGGAAGTGGATATAATTATCGTAAGAAAGAATTTCCACTCCCCTAACTGTGTCAGGTCATCCTAAGCCTCCGTTTCATGTAGAAGCTTGGTTATCTTTCAGGATCTATAAAATGGTCTATTGTCAGTTTTACATTGGAATTGTCAATGGGTTATGGATGATACTTAGGAAATAAAATACTTAATTGTAATTGCTGGCAATGTTTCTTATAAGCAGGGTCAAAAAATGTCCATATATTTACAGTACTTTTTTATCTTGTTTATAATAAGTTTATATAAGTTAAATATTTTCTTTTCTGTTATAACAATATAAAAAAACTTAAACATCCACAGTAAATATTATTTTCTTGAATGTTTTATGGAATTATTATTACCTAGAAACATGCACAATGCAGTTCTATTCCCTCAATAGGTATATAAGTTATGTTCTATTGCTAAAAAAGTCAAAATAGAATAATTAAGGCTAAACATAATACGATTAAAAAAAATTAGACGTTTTTGATAAGTAGTCTTCAGGGTCCAGTTGTTCAAAAGCCGATTAGCTATAGCACTAAGTAAATCCAGAGTTAAATGTTTAACTCACAATCTTGTTTCTAATCTTCCAAGGAAAGATTTTAGCTGTAATTTTGAGATTAGCAAGACTTCTAGAAATTTTGAAACAGTATTCAAAAATAACCATTTACCTTTTCTTAAAGAAAATCCTGCTTGAATTTTTGCTTCAGTCAGAGTTATACTTAACCAGCCTTTGACAACTGGGTCCAGGAGTACTGAAAAAGTTTGTCAAAAACTTTTGAGTGTTTTTTTAACCAAATTATCATATTTTAGCCTTTATTACTACTAACTGTATATTTCATATGATAGCTGTCAGTATTAAATGATGTATGTGTGTGTGAAAGGTTTTGCCATATAGCAATTGTAAACTGCAATGATGTGACTTTTTGATATTTTAGGGATGCCCTTGAACATCTCTTTGCTAATCGAAAGATCTCTTTTGACACTCATTCCGTGTTTTTGGATGCATCCCACACTCCACTTCCACTGGCTTTTGATACTTTTCCTCTTGGTGGAAACATATTGCATGTCAAAGGTACATTGAATACTTATATATAATTAGATCAAACAGTCAGTGATTAATCTTGTACTATAACTGTATTTGGTGTGGCTAAATAATAGCAGGAGTAAGAGTTACAGTAGGAAGATATGAAACACTAAATATCAACCAAACTGATTGCATCTGGATAGGGTTAGAAATTTGTTTTTTTGTCATAAAATGAAAATATCTTGTAGAGATAAAATCTACAAGCTAAATGGGCATGCCACAAGATTTTAGGTTAAAGAAGGAAAAAATGGATACAGACTTGTCAGATGAGTTACTTACAGGATGTTATGATATTGTTCAGTGTTACCTTACTTACACTTTGCCACATAGAAAGGGAATGTATGGCTCTCACATGTAGTTCAATATCAAACCATTATAATTCCTATCTGGAGCTACTGGATCACAATTAGTACAAGCAAGCAATGTCTAAAAATGTCTGCAAATCGTACGGACTTCATCAGTACAGTACCATACTGCCTCAGAGCTTTCCACAACTTAATTTCACGCTCCATCTTCCACTTACTAACCGTTTTTAATGACGCTGTTAGAGATAACACTTGAGGCTTTTGCTTTTTTAGGAATCGGCTCATTACTTTCTCCATTATTACTGCTTGTAGCAGCACCAAAAACCTTTGTAATATCTGACATTTTTCACCATTTTTGTGATTTCCCGGGAATTACACAAAAGCAAAGAACATCTGGGTATATTATGAAAGTTAATTCCTAGTCCCACACAATATCTGATGTAAACAACATGGTGGCTAGCTGAAACTCAGCTGAAGATGAACATGTGGTGGTTGCGAGGCAGCTGTAACGACAAGAGTGAGAATTGGTTGGGTGAAGTGCAAGGAATGTAGAGAGTTGCTGAACTCAAAAAGATTCTCTCTGCAGATGAAAGGAATGATTTATTGGAGTTGTGTGAGATCTGCAGTGTTATTTGGAAGTGAGACATGGTGTTTGAGGGAGAATGAGATAGCAATTTTGAGAAGAACTGAGAGACTGATGGTGAGAGCAATGTGTGGTGCGAAACTGCTGGAGAGAAGGAGGACCGATGATGGTTCAGATGGCAAAGGCGAATGGAGTGAGATGGTACGAGCATGTTTTGATGAAGGCATTGGAGTTTGAAGTGAAGGGAAAGTGGAAGCAAGGACGACTGAGGAAGACATGGAGATCGCAGGTGGAGAAGGAGAGTAGGAGTGTTGGTCTGAAGAGGGAGGATGCAGTGAATCGAGCGAGATGGAGAGTGGGAGTGAGAGACATTGCTGATAGAGCGGGGTAAATCCGGCCACCCTCGTTTATGGAGATAAAACCGGATCAAAACTGGATTGATGATGATGATGATGTTTTTGGTCATTTTCAATGTCAAATTTAAATTTTAAAATCATTAATTACTTATTAATTTTTTTTTCCAGCCTGAATGGGTACTGATGTGTAATAAAAGCAAGACTCTCTTACCGTATCCTTTTTATCACACAGAACTGGATTTCTGTCAAGTGCCTAACAGAATTACCAGAATAAAAGTACCTACCGGACAAATCGTAAAACCTTAATATACATAGAATATGTAGCTACATATTCATGGTGTGTTAAAACCTCAGTACCAAGTGCAACAGAAATGTCTATTGAAAACATGAATAGATTATCAAACCATTATAGTAACAATCTGTTGTGAAGATAAAAAGAAATGATGCATGAAAATGTATATAGCACAACTGTGCATTATTACCCAATTGATGACATGAATTATAAATACCCATGTCCAAACTAAGTGAGTTTTTCGTATTAACCTAAACTTCTTTAAACCTATAGAAAATATGGCTGCCACAACATTCACACACAAAGTTGAATGTACGCTACAAATATCTTATTGCTTGAGCAGTATATTATGTGGGGATTTATCTGTCCCAAGGATATAAGGAAATTATAGTTGTTGAGCTAAAACAAACCCAATATGGCATATTAAGTGGGAAATTTGTAAATTTCAAGTTAGAGTTGTAAAATGTCCGGAGTCCTGTGTCTTAAAGTATGATTGGAGATGAATAAGAAATGGTGGAAGTTGACGTCGGAAACTAGACTCGTAAAAGTCGCTTGCGACACGCAATGCTATGTTTTGAAACCTGTGTCAGATTGAGATCGACAAATCTCAGCCCATGTATGGAGCCTAGGAGTTGATCCTTTGTTAGTAAAGTAAACGTACAATTTCAATGACCACCATCCCAACCTGACTCCGGTCCCCCTCAGTCTTTATTTTTTTTGGTAATCTTTGCTTGTCTCAAATTGGAAATAATGCTTTCTAATTACAATTAATATGCCATATTGGGGTTGCTTTAGCTCAACAACTATTCTTTGATCTTGTTTTGTACTTTGACAGTACATTCTTTGCTGTTCTTACTCCTTCACTATACTAGTCCAGCTCCATTTTTTCCCGAAGAAAATGGCAATGTGAAACTTTTTAAAGATGTCACTGCATGTTTCTCCCAGGTGAGTTTTATACTTTTTGTTCGTAATAGTTAGATGGGATATACACTTTTCTGTAAAATCAGATCCATCACAACCAGATTATATTCTGGTCATCTAGCTATATATATATATATAGTATGTGTATCTTTACAGCAATTTGTTCTTAATGAACAATTTAACTGCTGTTGTTTAATATGTTACATTCATTGTATTTCCATTCTTTGTGAGATATTTTGTGGCTTGTCTTTATCACTGGTGATATAATGATTTTTTAACACTGTATTTTGATCTATTAAACACTTGTCTATATATATCCTTATTGCTGAGTTATTATTCTTTTTCCAATCCTGTATTTCCATATCCCATTAGTTGCTTGTTTATCTATTTAAAAATTTTGCATAAATTCACTGTTGTTTCAAGTCTCAAGTAAGATATTTTACTGCTTGTTCATCCATACAGTATATAGAGGATATTACACAGTGATGCAAACATATGAAATTTATTTATGAAATCTACAAGTGGCATATTTTACAGTATTTTAAAACACTCATGTCTATGTGATTAAGTGAATTGTTCACTACATAAAAATTAGCACTTTTGCAGGTGTCATCAAAAGATCACACTGCTCTTTGGGCCATGGTGGCATATTATGGGGGAAAAGTGAAGTTCACACTAACTCCAAGCTGCACTCATCTTGTTGTACCAAGCAGCAAAGGAGTAAGTGCGTACAATAATCACAGTCATAATATTCACACTACATTCATATGCATGCATTTGCATATGTAAAAACTAAATATTCTGTCATAAGGCTTTAAAGTGTCTATAAGGCCTAGAAGGATTTTGTGTTATTGATATGATTATATTGAATAAAAAGGTATTCCAGAAAAAATTTTTGATTCCACAACTTCTTTGCCTCTAATTCGAACTGTAAAATGCTTGTGCTGGCAACACCCAACAAAGATGGCTGAGAGTTGCCAAGTCTGAGTCCAGCATAGTCTGTGACGTCACGTCAGGAATCGTCGACTAGTACTGTTCATTTTAGTGTTTCAATGTATTTTCAAACAAACTCAAACATTTTTCAATTTGTTTAAGCCAAGAAATGATTAAGTTTGTATAGAAAAGCAACAAAACACTGAAAAAATGATGGGAAAAGTAGATGATTCCTGAAGTGACATCACTGGGCCCAGACTCCTGGCCATCTTTGTTGGGTTGGTTGGCGCTGGAACTTTAATTCTTGATTTTATGGCAAAAATGCAAGACAATCAAATTTTGTTTTTAGAACACTTGTCTACGCATTCTATAGGTATCGAAATTGAAAAAAACATTTTAAGCTATATAGAATTTAAAGAAAGTAATCCAGCTCATGGTAATTTGGCTTACTAATTATAAATACCACAGAAATATGCTAAATAAATATATAAAGAAATATGTCGAACTTTTGAGTGACAAGGAAGAAGGTTAAGCTTTATTGAACAAAGACTCTGTGTGTATTCCTGTTTAATATTGCTGAGATTCATTACATTTTGTTATGAGTGTTTACTCTCTATTTATTATAATTAACTATTAGTTTTTTAGCAATTGGACCTTGAGAACGAATAGGCTATTCTCACGTGTTATAATTGCAGTTTTGATTAGTCTAAACCTGTACTAATTGGTCATAAAAATGTACGAATTAGATTAATCATAAAAATCCTCTATAGTAAAACGGTTCTCATGATCATAACTGTTTTGATCTGCCATCTATTTTCTACTAACAGGCTATCACAAATAGATCTCCAGTATAGTAGCCAATCAAAATACAGGATACATACATGTTAGACATGTAATTAGGTTTACACTTTGTAGCTCTATCACTAAAGAGTGATATGGTTGTAACTGATAATTATATGTAATTGTTATCCGCAGGCCAAGTATGAATATGCTGTAAAGCATGCACCTTTTGTTAATATTGTTACACCAAGCTGGGTAACAGATAGCATCAAGAACAGAAAAATGCTTGATGAAAAACTCTACAGGCCTGGAAACGAACTATCTTACATAGCTGACAATAAATTACAAATAAGTGGTGGAAATGATTCAGACAACAAAGCTAGCTCGTCCAGCAAACTTTCAACAGCATTACCAAAGCCCTTATCACCGAGTAGTGTGACCAGTACAAAGGCAGAAATCTCCTCTGGAACAATTACTGAAGAACTGCGGTCAGTAAGAGTTGCAGAAACTCCTACAAGTGATGGAAGAAAGATTCCAGATGCTCAAGAACTTTCATCTGTACAAGATTTTAAACAGAGAGGAATTAAGGAACATGTTGAACAAACTGTTGAAGAAAGAACACAAATGTGCAATGAATTTGAAGGTAAGAATTATCATTCATGAAAATATAGTATGTATATTTGTTTGACAGTGAACAGTTTTTTTTATCAACGTTGAGTAATGAAAGTTTTCATTCAATAGCAGTAGTGCTCAATAACTATTTTTAGATAACATGTTGTAGTTCTTAATAGAATTGTAACTATTAGCATCATTGCTATTAGTGTTAAGCATAAGAACAACATTTTACTAAAGATAATTTTGCACTTGTAAAAGAATGCAGTATGGAACAAAGTGTTTCCAGTAACACGAAGGTACTGTAGTGGTACTGCTGGAAACAACCAGAATAAGGTAAAGGGACTCTTTTGCCCTAAAAAGCAGATAATAACAACTGCATGGTGTATGGAAAAGGGAGATAAAAAACTAGGGGATTTAAAAAGGTAAACATAATAAGTCCAAGTTGGTGGTGATGTGTAGAGTACCCACTGGTAGGTGACAAATAAGAAGATACCACTATGGTGTCAATGTTGTAAAAGATGTTACCACCTTCACAGTGGTCAAAAATGCCCGCGGAATCGCCAATGTTCACCGGTCGTACTATCCAGCAGTTTCCTTTAGAAGCTGTCATTCAAAATGGCGGCATCTTTGAGTCTGAGTCAGGTCATTGACGAAGTTACGAGATCATCTGACAGCGAGGAAGACGTTGATGAACCATATGATAAAGATGAAACAACGAGAGAGAAGTTGGTTAAGTGTTTGGGGGCTTTTGACGGCGGCCCAAATTTTAATTCTAGTTTTTTTAAACAATCGGGTGCGGATTTGCTTTTGCCACTTGTGAATGCCTCTGAGAATTTATCACCTTGCTCGCCTTCTTCTGAGGTATCTCGCCTGATTAGTTGCTCCACAATATCTACTGGTGCTCTGTTTCGACATGAGTCAAAGCTTTGGCTAGAGGCTATTTGTCGACGGCTCGGAGGAAGAAGAAGGATTGCCAACCCATATTACGCGGAGGTGACACGCGACATCCCTCAAGAGATTTTCTCTTTTATTGTTAAACTTTTTAAGTGTGTTCCAGTGTTTTTTGAGCCTCGCTGTTTTTATGTAAAAAACAGAAGGGCAGAGGTTATTTCGTTTACTTCTTTTTCTGATGTTGTTTGTTTTTTTTGTCTGCTAACTGGCCTTGCAAAGAAGGATGTCGTGTTTTATATGAAGAGAACACTAAGTGGACCTCGTCTAGGAAACAAGACAAAAGTATTAGTTTCCGAAGAGAAGGATCTGGCCTTAATTTACAAGTTTAAAAAGGGGCAGCTAAAAATTTCGTTTTATTTTGGCGAGTGGAACTCTTACGGTGAGCCACAGCATACATAAATGTTCACAAATATGTGCATGTGTTGCGAGAAAGTATGGTGTCTTATTGCAATAAATTACGAGCTGTTTGAGCTCGCAATCCATCCATTTTGTGTGTGTGTGTGTTATTTTTGTACAGAAAAGAATAACTCAGTACCAACAAACAGGTAGGCCAATTTATAAAATGAAACAGCTTAATGAACTCATTGCAATTGCAATATTTTTTCAAATCAAGAGAGCTAGAATAGAGCTTGAAACCTAACAATGCAGCAAAATTCAGTTTTTGTTGAAATTGAAGTTTAGGTATACAAAATTTACAGAATTGTCAGTGAGAGAACTCCAGGATGATTAGCTGAACATTTGTTCCTCTGTCAATTATTTGTCTGCTTGCAATGCTGAATATTATTATTATTGGACTGTGTAAATACAATAAGCTAGCTAGCTCAAACTTTTGGAACACAGTCCATGGAGACCTTTCCACCAGAAATCCATTTAATAAGGACAGAAATAATTGTTTAGAACATGACTGATACTATTATATATTTTACTATCAAGATAAAATTAAAACTTGACCGAGAATAT
>JAOTRI020117658.1:0-12422 GCA_028564885.2 Zoanthus sanctaehelenae | reverse complement strand
AATCGTAAATTCGGAGGAATTCGAAAAAGTGGGATGTGACAAAGTTCCAAAGTGATTTTAACGGAATAAGAATAGTTAAATTGTGCCGAATTGAATTCGCTTAAAGTCAACTAGTATTAGCAAAATGAAAAATATAGGAGAGAAACATACTGTTGCACATTAAAATACACACCAACATTTTGGCGGTAACCACCCCTCATACCACTGGTTTCACATTTTTTGTGGTGTTTTTTAAAGAAGACTGCACCAGGCACGGCCACCCTTAAATCAATGCTCTTATGAAACTTTTTCTGTAGCATTATTTCAATTCGTGTTTTTGTGTTGTTGCTTGATATCTTGGGAACTCTAACTAAATAATGGAAGGACTTCAAATGTTTTCCACGGCGGGGTAAAAACTGATAACAATATGGATCGATTTACAAGTTCAGGCAGAATGTATTGCCATTGGCCGGCCGAGTGCAACGTTAACCGTAGACATGGTTATTTTGTTATAACTTATACTCCGTGCAGAATCAAAAGTTTCCTACTTCGGGAATCGGGATTTCAATTCCAACGAGTGATACAGAATTTTTCTGTTTTTGTTATTCAGATATTCCATAGCTCGCATTAATTAGTATTCTTTTTTAACAACATCGCCACGGACAAAGTGAGTAATCCTCACCTCCCCACTCAAATGTAAGGCGTTAATGCCGTTATATCTCCGCCAAAATTCTTTATTCACCAGTGATACCTTAGTTGCGAAAAATGTTTTAAAATTTGTCACATCAAATACAGAAATTGCAAAAAAAGTTAACTTGTCGCATGAAACTCGGACGTTGCAAAAAATATTGAATTACGACACACATACAGAAGTTGCATAAAATTCGCAACAGGCAAATCGAGTACAAACGTTACATAAAATGTGCAACTGGAAAATTGCATCAATTGTGAAACTGTAATACTGCATTTTGCATTGTGTGCTTAACATATAAAAATTAAAAACTGAAGTATCACTGGTGAATGAAGAATTTTCACGGAGATGTAAAAGAAAATTTTTAAAAATGCATAGTTTATTATTTTTTCTTATACTGAGCTAGTGCCCAGCCCCCAAACTCGTCAAGGATTTTTTAGCTTGTGGTAGGTATTGGGATGCTTAGGGATGTCACTGGGCATAAACATTATAAAATTTGTAGTCGATTTCCTTGGTCTCAAGTTCGGCAGGCGCACACATGCATTCGTTAAATGATCTTTAAGAATCCTCTAAATTATTTGGCTACCAATCAAAGACGTTTTAAAATGTCACATTATATTTTGGTGTTCGATACATGACTTTGGCAAACATGTGCACAGTATATTCATTAATGAACAACAGTTATTCTACAACAGCTCCCTGACAACTCAGTATCTTACTTAATCCACGAGCTTACCACAGGATACCTTTGATTTACCAGTAATACATTAAGTTACGTCTTCATATGAGTCATAAGAAATACTAAACATTTTTACGCATAGATGGAAATTATTTTTACTTAAAACGTTACCAGGGTTGCCACAAAGGTTCCATTTCAAAATTCCCTGACTTTTCCCTGACCACAAATAACAAATACACGCATAATTTCCAATGGCCTCCAACTACCCCTCACAGCCATCCTTACCTCTTTTTTATTGAATTATGCAACATAATAACACTGATAACTGCTTCACAGCAATCAGTTTTGGTGCATGCCGACACAAATACAACATAAAGTATTGTAACTGTAATCAGTTACATGTAAGTTTTTCTGCAAAAGCAAGACCAAACAATCCTCAAAGAAATTCCCTGACTTTTCCCTGACTTTTTACCTTGAATAATTTTTCACTGACCAAAATCCAAGTTCCCTGACTTTACCCTAACCTTGAGAAAATATTTTTTCCCTGACCTGACCTATGGCAACCTGGTTACGTATGCCACTACATACATCAAAAGTGAGGTTAATAGTACAAAATTTAAATAAAAAAACATGCACGAACACTAACTTATTTAAAACTATTTGAAAATATCAAAAAGGTGACAATGATTGCGGACTATATTATATCAACAGCTGGTCACAAATTAAAATGGGATGACTTTGAAATCTTGGAAAGAGGGCGATGGGACTATCATTGTAATATAAAACACACACTACTAATCAAACGGATTAAAAGCCGTCTTTAAATGTTATCTTTTTTATCAATTTTTGTTATTTTAGTTTGAAGTTTATAGTTCAAATTCTCAACTTGAGGTTCGTAAACTTTGTTTTGTATGAAACTGAACTCTAAAAATTTTTCATATATTTCGTCATGTGACCCTATCAAATGACCAAACAGAATCCCGGAACAGTGAGAACGATGTTTTCGTGTGAACTGTTGGGATTGTTTAACATGGCCGGTCATTTAGTGAAGATTGATTCCAAACATTAATCCGACATTTACGAATCTATCATGTCAAACGCCCTTGGCAACATTTGAACCGACAATTTAGACGTCAACCCCTGGAAGTTGGAATGTGTGAGAATTAGCGGGATTGGTTGAAGGAGGAGAGGTGGTTTGCAAGAGGAAGGGTTTAAGGACAAAATCCTTTTCTGAGGTAGAATTTCTACACTCTTAATTGATGGAATATAAAAATGACAAATAAGAAACTGAAGGAAAGGTGCAACTTTTTATTCAAACAAGAGAGTTAATTATGCGAAGAATGTGTTAAAGTGCACTCTCTTGTTGCCAATTTAGCTGTTTTAAGTATTCACGTAGGTCAAATGCGATTGATGATCGGTGCAGTGCGTGAGAGCCCCTAAGAAAAGACGCTGAGGCGTGAAATGTGTTCACAGATCTGCGACAAATCGGGACCGTTTGAAGGGACGTGATCTTGGTTTGGCTTGGTACTAACGGAAACCAGAATGGCCATAACCCAAAGAAATAAAACAACTGAAAAAGTAATATGGAGAAATCTTTCATCGTTATTTGGTCCTCTACAGAATAAGAAAAACTTACACAAGAAAAGCCAAAGCAAGAGAGTTTTAAATGGCTAGGTCAGCATAATAACAATATGGGTTGTTAAAAACAGGAATAATCCTTAAGATATATTAAAATAATATAATAGGGTCGTGTTTTTAAACTCGTGCAAAGGCCTACAGCCAGTTACGATACGACTACGAGCCAAAAAATGTAAGCCACTTTTTGCAGTTCTCTCACTATTTTAAATTCTAGACGTAATATCAAGAAACACTTTGTTTAACTATCTAAATTTTACAGCATCTTTTCTGAACTAAAAATATTTGTATATCTAAGGCTTGATTCTTGAATTACTCTTTTATTTTATTTATTTATATACATACATATATATTGTTAATTAATTAATTAAAAAAATTTATTTTTATTGTATTTGCATGTGATTAGCTTATAAATATATAAGATGGGTTCATAACGTCTTGAACTTATTTTTATTTAAAAAAATAAAATAAATAGTAAATAACGTTAATGAACTCTTGAATATTTATACTCTCGTCCTCTGAACCCGAAGTTTTTCTTTAGCGAGCCTTCTCGACAGTCGCAAATCAGTACAAAACTTAATCAGAGAGCTAAAAATAATTCTATTTAGCGCCCTGGCTTAATGAACTGGAAAAACCCGCACTATCTGTTTAAAAGATATTTTATGTTTCAAACTTTAAGGTTTTGCAAAATTCTTCAGTGATTTTTTTTACCCTTTTATTTATTGGCCCTATGTCCTCAACGACCCAGCAACCTATCGTTCCCAGCGTTTTGAGCAAGGTTGCACAAATAGCCCTGGGCAAGAAGATGAAAAACGTTTCCATACCTCCTCCACTCCCACATCTTACCTGGCGGGGGGTACAAATTTGAAAACATCTTAGGTACTGAAGTATTCACTAATTCGTAGCCACTTAAAAACGAAGTAAACGTTGGGTCTTATGTCAAACAAGAACAAAACTTATCGCTAAAAGCAGAAAAATCCTTACCAAACAAAAGCTCTGATCTAAGAAAAACCCTAAAACTCGATTTGGTTTCACCTGCATGCAAATTTTGTTGTTTACCAAAAAATTAAACGGAAACTGAAATGCTTTTGAGTCGCTTTTGATTGTTAACAGTTGCTGCAACCAGAAATTTTATTTCCTTAATATATCCTTAATATATATACCCGACAGTCCTACTGAAGCTTTTTAGAGCACTTCAATTATGGTTTTACTATTTTACAATCAATTTTCTCATGGATTATTAAGCTTTCCCGCCATGACCACTAGGCACTACTAAAACGGTTTAATTTGGCAAAGTGTCAGATCTATTTATTGAACGTGACAAGTGTCATTATTGACAAAAAATTTTTTAAGGATGCGCTTCAACACTTGTATAAGAGAGTAAATCTTAGAGGAATCGTCACTTTTCGAATGAATTTTTTTTTCTCCGAATAGATCAGTTATTTACCAAAGCAACACGTGTTCACACAACGCAACACAATGGCAAAGTCTGCTGTTGATTCACGCTTCACAGCACAAAAACACGTGTGTTCAAAAAGGTTTTTGTTTCGAATGGCTCTTCCTCTTATTTCCGTATTATGTGGTGTTGTTGTTGTTAAAACTGGGTAGAAGTTTTCTATTGAAGTTTTTGAAATGAATGTGGCAGTTCTTTCAAAACAAGTTAAAAAGCAAATTTTAAGCCTGTTGTGAACGCTCATACACAGTATTGTTTTCAGATTATGGCCTATGGGATCACCAGCTCATCTACTCGCCTCAAACAAAACCAAAACCTGTCAAAAACACAAAGAACACAGCACTCTCTCATTAATATTGCCATTGTTTTCTAATTTTAATTCAAAAGCATTCAAGTAAAATGTACCCAGTTTGAAAAGGAACACATATAATTAGCTTGTTTCACAGTTCGTAAACATAACATGGCAGTCGTCAGTTATCGATCGTTTACATCAAAACACAACAATGTAAAATTAAGTTTCAGAAAAATTGTTCATTTTCTCTATGAAAGTAATAGACAATGTGTGTTCTGTTAATTAGTAATAATTTTGCATTGCGCACAAAAGAAGCACGTTTAATAATATATTAGGTTTGCCTTCATACATTTTCACAACTACTTGCTTTCAACCACTCAACCAGGTTCTTTTTTTGTTTCCGAGTCATTTTGTGTTTTGATCAAAAGAACTCCCCAATTTTCAACAGGAAAAGAACAGGAAACCCAAAATGAAAACCAAGAATTTGTCGACAGCTGTTGTCCCTAGAGATTCTATTTTGAAAACCACAAAACAATACTCAAATTTCCTATTGGCTATTATATTTGACTTTAGTCAACGCCGAAGAACAAGACCAAAAAAATCTGCCCGACCTATTTCTTTGTTTCAAAAGAATCAAATTAAACTACCACAGTAGAATTAGCAATAGATGTACAATTTAACCCAAAATCACGAAAACTGCAAATGAGTTCCTTGCACAAGCTCTTACATTGGAATCAACTTTGTTTAACCTACTCAACAAACCGCAAAACTCGATCTTTACATCTTTATGCATTATACAGCAAAAACCATAATCTTTTTTATCACATAACAATACTTATAGCTCCTGATGCAATTACTACCGCCATTCTGAAATCTTGTGTCTTGCCGGTATTTGTCACATATACTGTAAGTGTACACAAACCACTGAAGTTAAGAGACAGATAAACTCCAACCACACAGGATAAATATCAAACTTGGCTTTAATTATTTCTTCCTTTACTAAAACCGTACAAAATTCTTTCTCTGGAAGTCAATTATATAAATACAAGTATTTGGAACTCCTAAGGTTATAATAATAATGTGCTGAGGATATCTCAAACGATGAACATTAAAAAATTTTCCTCATAAATGATTTTACAATATTCAACCCTGATTTAAATTCTAGAAACATAACATTAGAAGATATCTAAAAAATCTCCTCAGTTTCTTAATAATAACATTTATAACAAGTCTACATTCACAACTGCAATAAAACTACTTTCAAAGTAGCAGCAATTCTAATTTGTTTGTATCTCCAAAACCTCCCGAGGTTAAGAAATTATTAAATCATCCTCTTTACAATTTTGCGAAAATTTCAATCAACACTTTCATATTAAAATACTTTACACTTTTAAGTTTGGAAATTTAATATTCCTGCTATAATTCAAAAATTTTACATCGATACATATTCGATAAGTTAAGCTCTATAAACTACAAACCATTTCAAACATTCGATTCCAAAATATTTTACGTTAACAATTTAAAAGTAGGCCTTTGAAAGGAAAGGCAAATTTAAATTTCGTAGCACTCATTTTCTTATAAATTTGCTTCGCTTGTACAAAATTTTCCAAGTACGTATGAAGTAAGGCAAAGGTAGTGATAGATTTTCTTGGCATCACCGCGACAACCAAAAAATTTCGTAAGCCATTAAGTGAAGTGAAAGCGAAAAAAATTAATTTAACTCTCTTTAACGGCGTGCGACGTTCCTAAAACACAACAAAAAATTTAACTGCCATCTCAAGGCAATAAATGTAAAACTTTTTTTTCTAATAATTTAAATCTCGATTTCTGAATGTTTGAATAATTGTGAATTGAAATTGGTGATAAACAAACAGAACAAACAACACAACGATAAAAAAGTGTGCAAGTACAACTAAACATACTCTTTAAATTCGTTTAAAAAGAACTTATAACTAACCTAAATTTGAAGTTCTTATTCTTAACTCTTTCCATAGCGAAAGAAATCAAAATCTCTTTAGCGGATTCTTTTTGGTGGTAAGCCGCGCGGCTTCTGGCCTGGCTTTCCCGCTTGGTTAGCTCCTTGGCCCTGAGTTTGCTGGTTTTGAGGACAATACTTGATCGTATGTGATTCATCTCCACTAGCTTTGCAGATAGGACAAGTATAAGCTCTTAAAATCGGGCATGTTGTCTTCCCGTCAGCACTTTTCAGGACATGAGAAGCGTAGACTTCCTCGCTCTCGCCGTTATTCCTACAGAATACACACACTTGACGATTTGTGCTCGGTGGTACAACACTTGGTGGAGGTCTTGTGGTTGGCTTTCCACGTCGGCTTGGAGGTAAAATGGTTTCCTTTCGTTTTGTTGAATGGAGAATGTTTGACGTGCTAAAGGGCTGGAAAGATCCTTCTCCATACGTTAAACCATGATCGGGGAAAGAATCACAACTTCCAGACGAGGAGTTCTCGGAGTCGATGCTGTCAAAACGATCACGACGGGACGACATTTTGCTTACTCCAAAGTCATTCGCAAGATAGTCGAAGTCATTGTTCGCTAGTCTTACTTTTTGCACAAGATTACTGAGCCCAAAGTAGTCATTGAACATGTTGAATTCTGTCTTGTGGAAATCATCACTTTCTGGAGGGCAAGTTAACGACTTTATCTCCTCATCGTCCGAGTCAAGAAAATTACTTGGAATCAAAGTCTTCAGCATCACTTCACTCAAAGACATCGCGCCTTAAGAGCAATTTTTCTGAATTAATTTTTCGTAGTGCAACGAATGTTCTAAATGCCAATTTAAAATTTCGCGTCTGTCTTAGTACTTCTGCTCCAAGACGACCTTCTAAGTTTGTGATGAATACAATTTAACCGCAAGCATGGAAATACATGCGGTGGATATTTCTGTCTTCGCAGTTTGATGGGGGCGTGCTCAATGACATGTCAATTATGGCCTCACTTGCGCGTGTAAGTAATGGCGCGAATTACATTGTCAAGGGGGAGGGGAGGGTATTAAGAAAGCTGTATTTTAAAAATCTTTTTGCTGAGTAATTTATTTTACGGTATAACAAACTCGTAGCTCTTTCAAATTGAACGCATAATAAAAGCACAATTACTGGCTAAGATAAAATAAAAACTGGAGTGGAAAGCGTATCCTTCTTACTTTCTCCCTCAGTGAAAGTAATTGCTTCATGTTACGATCTAAAAAAAACATACAGTGTTGTCAATCACAAAACAGACTTGGTGACGCCGCTACCACTTTTATGGTATTGTGCTTTTTTCCCCTTGAGTCAACATAAAGAAGCCAACTTTTGTCATGAAAATTTTGTTTACAAAGATGGACCAATTAAGATCGAGCTTCAATTTTATAATGCTGGGTTAAATTAATTTTACAAATCAAAGTTTGACAAAAGACTTTCGCGATCAAAATGTAAACAAAAGCTTATTCGTTTTTTATAAACAACAATCAGTATGCTCCTGAAACTAAGACCACCGCAGAGAATTAATTTCTCATACTTTAAAGATAAATGTGCAACAAACGCACAGAAGCAAACAAAAATACCAAAGTAAATCAGCAAACACTATGGAATTGAGTCAGCCATGATGACAGTTTGAAATATGATCTCCGGCAAGTCGATGACAAATGCGCCACGGTTGATAAATGCTGCATTTGACAACTTTGACAGTTTTCAAAAACCACAAAAAGCAGTATTTTCAATGCTATCAATCAAATTTCACCGGAAATACAACAATAGTAACACAACCATGCGGTTCCTAATCGAAGCACGTCTCATAATCTGCTTTTTAACAGAAATTTGAGAAATTACCCGTTTGTTGTTTAACTCAAGTCTCAAGATAAAATAAGCAATGTTTGTACAATGTTTGAGTTCATTACTCAGATTTCATTTTGCTGATTCCTTCTCCCAGATTACCAAATTCAACTTGCTTTCTGTGACAATTGTTTCTTTGTTTTAACCCACGTGTCGGAAGATCTCTGTGCGATAAGTTGTTAATGTTAGAACGATACTTTTGCCGCAGGGCATTTTTTAAAAAATATCAACGGGAATAAATAGACAAAATCTCACTTGGGAGGTCAGGATTGAAAATACTTGAGTTAAACTATATTTTTTAGAAATGGAAAGCGAAAACTGTTGTTTTTAAGATATTTTTCGGTCTCAAACTCTTAAACAAGTTACCTGCTGCGTTCATTTAACTCTAAAGGCTGTTTAAGTTTGTGCTAAACGGTATAAGGGCCGTATCATCTGACAGATGCACACCACGTTATCTGAAACACCTGACTTGTTTAGAAACTGTTGATATCAGTGACCGAGGAATTCAATTGATGTTACAAATTAGGAAACTCGAGTTCTGGTAGCTATTGTCTAAAAGAGAAGAACTTCAACATAAAATCGAACCAGTACGCTTCCGATAGCAATGATAACGCCGAACGGGAAGATAAGTTTAAGTTTATTAATTCTAGCCCTTGCCCTTTACGTACTTTCATACTAATGCTGTTCAAAACAAAAAGTCACTTGAGAGAAAAAATAGCAATATGACAAATCTTATGGTAAAATTAAGATATTTTTAAATTAGTATTCATCTAATGGACTTTTAGTTTTACCCGCATATCAACCAAACCAGCTTGGTAAACCTTTACCAAGTCGTTTTTATCGGGGCTGCCTTTGTAAGTTTGTTTCGGAAGGGAACTTGTTTCGTGAACATAAGTTTTAAAATTACGTTTGAATTTTTTTTCATGTCGAAAGAAACCTGAATATGCGCTGAGATATTATTGTTTTGAGTGATACGTGTCAGTCACCCCTAAAAATCTTGTTTTAAAGAAAAAATAATGTTTACACTGAATATTAAAGCCACCATGATACAAAAACATTTTGAAATTCACTATAGGAAAAGAACATTTGTATTTGAACGAGATTCTGGTTTAGGCAGAATCAAAGAATAGGAGTGTTTAGCAATAGCCCAACAACTCTTAAGGCTTTGAATGACTTCCCAGAGAAAATAAAAATCTATTTCTACTCTAGCTACAAGCTTTAATCAATAACAAGTTGATAATAACACATTGTGTTCTTTAAGAAGGGTGAAAAATGGTCAATGACAATCGGAATCTTGATTGAATGTCATGCATTGGCCTCTCGCACAAATTCAAGGGGTCTAACATCCGGTTCGAAGGCAAAGCTTCATCTTATGAAAGAAGTGAAACAGCAAAGTCAAAGCAAATCTTGAAGTACCTTTATATTCTATCTACTCATGCAATTTAAGAGCGTCATTCACTGAAGAGTAATGAAGTTAGCAAGCAGCTGGTCCAACAGTCAACAAGTCAAACCTAATTCAGCTGTTACTCAAGCTCTCAGATATCGATGACATCATACAGAACAAAACCACCAGAAAAGGCTGGGGGTGGGAAGAGGCGGTGGATTTGGAGGCAGAACTGGAATATTGTGACCAGTTGGATTCTGTTTTTTGGAGTACCTTAAAAATTCAGCTACGTTTTCAATAGTTTTTTGGTGTAGCTAAAAAACACAAAATAATGTAAGCTGCCATTTGTGTTATAAACACGGGAATTTTAGCTCTGGTTGACAATAGAAAGACTAAAAAGACATAATATTAACAATATTAAGTCAATATCTAACAATATACACTCTCTCTTTTTCTATAAGAACCTTTTTTATAAGCACACTAGGATGGAGATCGCCAAAAATTTAAGAACATGCATGTTAAGACACGGTTAACCTTAACCGCCGTCTGGTTAGCCTAGTTGGTAAGGCTCCAGTTTATTGTGCGGAAGGTCTCGGTTTCGATTCCCCGGCGGCCGGACCAACACTCAGGGTCTTAAAATAATTGAGGAGAAAGTGCTGCTTTTGCTATAACTTCAGCAAATGGTTAGACATTAGCGTCTTCTCGGATAAGGAAGTTAAACCGTAGGCCCAGGAGTAAGATCCTTGTAAGGGACCTCGAGTCCTATTATCTCTACTACTTGGAACCCTACCAAGTTCCTGACAATGTTCATAAAATTAAAAAAAATGCATAAAGATCATCCTTAGGTTGAGAAAAGGTGAAGAACATTTAAAAATTTATGGTGAAATAATTCATATAGTGTTATTGAAAATTTTGCTTGGGCTTCTTGACTAAAGCTTGCAGATAACAATTTTACATCACAGGTTTTTCATTTACCAAATTGCACTGAGTTCTCACTGATTATAGTTATTAAGACAAACTACCAAGAAAGTTAAGACAAAGTACATGTACAAAGCAATGTATACAGAAAAAGTACCATATACGGTACATGTATCGGATATAATATATAAATATTGTTGGCCTGTTCACATGAGGCGACGGATATCTCGGGGGTTAGGGATAACTCGGTCCTCCAAGATATCTCGGGGAGAGCCAAGTTTCTCTACATTTACTTAATGTTCCAGCCATTCCGTTCACATGAAGGCGAGACAACTCGGGGGTGCGAGATATCTCGGTATGGAATTTAAGGTAGGGATGGCCCTGAGGGGTTAAGTTGTCTCGGTCCATGTGAACGGTTCACACCGAGATATCTCTGTGGTTTTGGACAACTTCGTGAGTCGTGCGCATGCGTTTCTTAGTATCTATCAAAACGAGACAAGACGGCAGTTACTTAACAACATTAACCGAGACATCTCGGGGTCAAGTTTTCTCATGTGAACCAGGGACAGTTGCATCCCTACAACTTCAGTACAACGCCGAGATATCTCTACCCCCCCCAGATATCTTGCCTCGTGTGAACAGGCCCTAAAATAAGTATAAAAAGTATTTAGCACCTAGGCCTAGCACACGGCTGGTGCTACACTTTTTTTTTATTAAGAACACACTTTCAAATAAGAACAATGAGTCTCAAATCGCCCAAAAATAAGAACAAAGTAAGAACAATTAGAGGCTGAGATGAAAATATTAAAAAAGGGAAAAAAAAAAGAAAAAGTAGCAAAATGAGCGTGGTAAGCAGTCATCACACAGAGCATCACATTGGATAAATATATTTCGTTACCTTATAATTCTAATACAAGTATTCTTCAAAAACAACAACATGTACTGTCATCTAATGTAAAATATACAATTTTACATGTACTTCGAATTTGTTAACGTATTACAATTGCAGTATTACAATCAAAAACAAAATCTTCTAGCCAAAACTTGATAAAAACAAAATGAAAAAATTTTGAGCCTTAAATTGTTGAAAAATATAAGATCATTGAGCCTGCACTGGTTCTCAGTATAAAAAAACTGTCTTGACATTGATCTTACATTGCACTTTTAAGAAGAGTGGATACTTTTTTTTTACATTTGTATATACGTCGTGTTAAACTTTTATTATATTATTTCAGTCTGTCTTGAATTGTTCAAGTTTCAGATAAAAGTGGCCGTTGATAGTTGGTTAACGATAAGTCTTAAGGAAGTGTCACATATTGATTTTACCGGCCAGAAGAAACGTCATATGTACGTTTCTCTCGAGAACCCTGAGAAACGTCATATGGAAAATTAAAAAGACGATATTTTATTGTTTTATATACCATGACGACTTCACCATGGATAAAAATGGTCTTTTTAAATGGTTGAAGCCGCAAAGCATTGAATCACAAAAGTGTCATGCCACTGTGTTGTTTACACTTCTTATTGACTCTTAGCTCGGTGAGGTACGCATTTTTTAATCTGGAGT
>JAOTRI020117647.1:0-12422 GCA_028564885.2 Zoanthus sanctaehelenae | reverse complement strand
ACTGTTATGGCAGCACCAGCTTGCAATCTTGTGCAAGTCGTTATTGATCTGTTGAATCATGTTATTAGCTTCAGCAACTGGAAACGAGAGATGCAATTTTGAATCGTCAACATATGATTCCAGGGAGCACACGTCCGGTATAGAAGGAATATCGTAGAGGTAAATGGTAAACAAAGCAGGTCCCAGTATTGATCCCTGTGGCACTCCTTGGGATATACCCTTCAAGCTTGAGGTCTCAGCCCCGATTCGGACACATTGAAGCCTATTAGAAAGGTAGCTCTTAAACCAATCAAGGGAAGCAAGAGAAATGCCCAACGCCTGTAATTTAGCAAGGAGTGTTGTGTGGTTTATGCTTTCAAAGGCCTTCGACAAGTTAAGAAGTAAAAGTAGTGCCACTTTTTTGACATCCATAGCCTTCAATACTTTGTCCGTGACAAATACATTAAGGGTCTCACATGAATGATGCTTTTTATTACCACTTTGGTGTTCACTAAGGCGTTTGTTTTCGTTGATGAATGACATTAATTGATTTAGGGCAACACGCTCACAAATTTTTGACGTCACAGGAAGTAACGACACCGGTCCATCTTTCGGTAGTGGTACGACTTCAGATCTTTTCCACGCTGAGGGAAAAATTGATGACATTAAGGATCGATTTACAATGTCCGTCAGTACAGGCAGAATGCATGGGACTGCATCCTTAACCACAGACATGATTACTTTGTCATACCCTGGGGCTTTGTTGGAGGAGAATGACATAACAGCTCTGCGAATCTCATGCGTTGAAACAGCGCGGAATCAAAATGGAGCCTCTGGAATATTATTCCCACTAGAGATACCAGTTGGTGAAGACAGGTTATGAAGATCAACCAGGGCTTTAGATACTTCTGATGCATTGGCGCCAACAGACACAAAAAAATCATTGGACTCCTCTACGATCTCTTTAACTTCCCTTGTATAAACATGTTGCGTAGTCTCCTTCCACGGTAAACAGCTTCTTAGCAACTTCCACTGAGAACTAGGGTTCCGATAACCATCCATCTCTTTAACTGTATATTCCTGTTCTGCCTTACGCAGCCTAGTCTTAACCACTTGTCTTGAGACACGATACAAATCCCAATCCACAGGTAGCCCAGTGCAACGAGCACATTTCAATAATCTATCTCTCTGTGTCGTTAGAAATTTAGGTGGCTGGTTGATTCTAATCTATCAATGTCTGCACATATAAGTAAGGATTGCGCGTCATCGTTTAACTTTTTGCATAATTTTCGAAGTATTCGTAAGTAATTGTCAGCTGAAGCGACTCAAACAGTAACACATGTTTTGATCACAAGCCGTGTTGACCTATTGTAATAGTTTGCTTTATGGTTTGCCTGACTGCCAGCTGAATAAGCTTCAACGCGTATTAAATGTATCTGCTAGACTTATCAAGAAGTACCTAAATTCTGTCATATTACCCTTATTTTGCGCGACTTGCACTGGTTGCCCATAACACATCGCATTAACTTTAAGATTTTGTTATTAACATTCAAAGCGTTTCGTGGGCTTGTACCAAAGTACATAAGGGATCTTATTGCTATTAAGTCATCAGCGTATTATCTTACGTGTACTGGTAGTTTATTTCATAGCGTTCCAATGATTAAAACTAAAAAAAACTTTAGGAGATAGAGCATTTGCTATTGCAGCACCAAAATTATGGAATTCTCTGCCTCTAGAACTGCGTCAAACTGAATTGATTTCCTTATTTAAACGTCAACTAAAAATATATTTATTTAAGCTTGCATATTTTAATTAATACATTTTTATAATTAGATAATACTTCTTTTATTACATTTTTATATGTTTTATATTTAGTTTATCTCTATTTTGGCAGAACTTTATGTCTTTTCAATTAGTAATGCGCGATAGATCATTTTTTTGAATGTCGTGCAGTATAATTGATTAAATTATGGCGTTTAGATATTTACTCCTCTTCGTCTTCGGTCATTGAATTACAATAAACAAAAAATAATAAATAAACTTTATAAATAGTATTTCAATATACTTTACTACAAAATTGGACTAAAGTTTCCGTACCGCCAAAACTATTGATGTTCGCGAGTTTGCAACTGTCTATAGAATTATAATGGAGAGTTTTTTTCAAACTGCGCTCACTGGATTATCTTATAACTTACTTGCATAAGCTTTCGATTGCAGGTGTAATCTTCTTTAGATATGGCAACCTCAGATGGAGGTGAGGTTTCCAAGTCGAGTAAGTATAATTAGTTAAAGGGGGTGGGACCCCCAGCTTCATCCCCCTTACTCATCGCACGCAAATTCTTGATCTGATTGTGTTGTGCCTGATCCCAGGTAGGTCGTAACGTTCGTCATTTCTGTTCAGAGAATGTCGTAGAGCCCGGATGTAAATTGTTTCCTTGATCCCTCTCTTGAGCCACTTTTCCTTGGTCGTTAAGATTGGTGCAGAATTGACAACCGCGCGGTACTTAGAATCTAAGGTGTTGATGAGTTAGGAGACCACAGAACTAGTGAGTAGGCCAACGGTGTTAGTCCATACGTCCCTTGACCGGAAACACAATTCTTACCTTCTCGACCTGGTATTTGGGTCTCACTAACAATTGCTAAGAGTGTTATGGGATTAAGAGTTCGCAGAGAACCCAAACGTTTTGTATAATCAACGTAAAGTTCCAAAAACTACCGTGACGTCAGATAACATGGACATTTGCACTTTCTCTTCAGTAATCGAAATGGAGTGTCACGGTATTCTAAAAATATACTCGATATTTATGTTCGAATACTTCAGAGTCAGAGAACGGAATAACTTTGCTTTGAAACGTTCATGAACTCGTCACCAAAGTCTGTTATAGGATAACTGCCGCCTGGTTAGCCCAATTGGTAAGGCGCCAGTCTACTGTGCGGGAAGTTTCGAGTTCGATTCCCGGCCGGACCACCACTCAGGGTTTTAAAATAATTGAGGAGAAAGTGCTGCCTTTGCTCTAACATCTACAAATGGTTAGACTTTCGCGTCTTTTCGGATAAGAACGTTAAACCGTAGGTCCAGTCTCATGATCATTCTGTCGAGGGACTTAAAAGAACCCACAAACTTCTCGCAAAGAGCAGGGTGGTGATCCCGGTGTTGTGGTCTGTTTCTACCATTGAGGGCATTTCTTATCGGCTGCCAAGTTGCGCCTTAACATGTGAGCCGCTCCAGCGGACCTTTTAAGACCCTCAACTTTCTGACCTCAACTGTATATACTTGTAAACAGGTTCTGAAAAGCCCTGAGGGGAAAACTTGTATATGTATTGTAACGTATTGCAAAGTGGACCATTTTCAGTTCATGAAAGGTAAACAAGGCTCTACATGAAACAAAGACGAAGTTTGGGCTGCCATAGTTGTTATAAACGTAGAAATAATTATCATAAGAATGAAACGTATTAGCATGTACACTATTTCCACTTTTCTTACTGTGCAAAGTAGGTCAACCTTTGTCGTCTCTGTATGATCAAGAAGCTTGATTGCCTTTGAGGATTTGTAAAACGGATTATTTTGACAGAACTACCAAACTTTATTGGAATAGTCTTCTATGCATGTTGCAGATGTTAAAAATGTATATAACGCTGTTAACCGGATGTACAGACAGTTTACACAGAGCTAGCATGGCGTTAGTGAAAAACACAATGAAATCAAAACAACATATAATAGCGACAAAACAATGAAAACACTTGACGGGGTCTTACACTAAAGATAAGCTAAAATACGTTGGCCCAGACACTAACTCAGAGCTACCTTGCCGTTCTAGAAAAAGATAACGTATTCGAGGCAATAGATAATAGCGACAAAACAACGAAAACACTTCACGGAATCTTCCACTAAGGATAAGCTAAAATACGGATAAGGCGAAGCCGAATGTGCTATTGAACCGTTGGCCCGTAAGAGCGAAGGGTCTAATTGTTTTAGTCGGACAGAAAAAGCAATTAATAAAGTTAGCAAATGCAATTTGAAGTACGATTTATTTGGGATCAAAAATAAAGAAAGCGTGCGATTTACGCTATTCGATGACTATTACTAAGATTCCTCTAGTAGCGTAGACAATTAAATTGCAGTATTTGCATTAGTCCACTAGTTGGGTGATACTAATACAGAATAAGCGAGTCTTTAATTACATTTTTCTATTTAGTAACATATTTGTGCCAGTGTTCTAATAAGGCTACAAGTACTGAAGCACACGCTATATTGAGAGTGTTTTGTAAAACACCTCCTGAAAACATTACTTGATAAACACTGGTATTGTGATCTAATGGAGGCTTTACAGCACCCATCTGTTTTGATTATTGTGGAACCACTATATCGTTCTAGAAAATTCTTGAATAGCTTTAAAAATTTTTCCCTTTTTGCTATCTAGAGTTTTATGACGTCAGCAAAATTTCGCCTATTCTGACTGCTTACAATAATCTGGACTCAGAATCGTTTTGAGAAACTGACTCTCTTTCAAGTCTACCGTTAAC
Organism: Zoanthus sanctaehelenae; assembly: GCA_028564885.2. NCBI lineage: Eukaryota > Metazoa > Cnidaria > Anthozoa > Zoantharia > Zoanthidae > Zoanthus > Zoanthus sanctaehelenae. The sequence continues at coordinate 7,919 of JAOTRI020117647.1, read as the reverse complement.
GTTAAACGATCAATGTACATATGGAAAATTAAAATAAGTTTTCTCTACAATTACAATGACTGTACAATTTTCCAAAAGAAGAGGAACTTGGGAGAAGGTTTCTGATTGGTTAAAACAAGTTACATCATAAGTATTTTTTTCTTAGGCCATTTAAGTTTCAAAAGAAAAAGAAAACAAACGGCGGTTACAAACATAAACGATTCTCAAGACGGCAGTGATAACCTCAATGTTTGTACCGTTTTTCCTGAATGGTGATGTTGGAATATATATCTAATCCCTATCGCATGGGATCACGCGGGGATCTCAGGATCGCGTCGTGCCAGGATAGAGGATTCGGGATAAAACAATAAAATCCCGATATTTCACGCAGCCGACACTGAAAATATATATCTAATATTTTATAATTTACTTATCTACTGCTGCAAGAACACAGTCAAACAAGTAAAGAAATACGTAACTGACTTTCTTGTATAACAAACTTTAAGTATGTAACACTATAGATACTGTCTGAATGCTTTTGAAAAATTACAATGTAAGGATCTATGCTGACCTTTTAACAGGTTTTCGGGGGAGGGTTGTTTATAAGCAGGTTAGCGAGTTAACGCATGAAGCAATTTCATCTTTAAGAAAAGGTGAGCAAGTCTTTTAGAATTCTGTTTGGATTTTTAAAGGAAAAAAAACTTGTTAACCTCTAAATTATAACTCAAATCTTTCTCTGTAGGGTGGAAAACAAGAACATGGGTTATAAATATTTAATCGTATGTTACTGCTAATCAGCTTTTGAATAAATGGACCAGAACAACACCTGAGTTCAACATACTCACAAATAGATTCTGGCATTTTTGTTTTCGCTAAAGCCACAATATCATCAAACGTCGCATCCAGAACCTATAGAATGATATAAAAAACACGAGTTACGTGAATAGTTTAGGGGCGTTCCTCATGATTTAATTATACAAATATGTATCTATAGTGGACTTTTTCTCTCAGCCTACTACAAGCCAGGATATTTCACAGTAACGATTGTTTCCTGTTATGTTCGGTTTCGATGAACGAGCTGAAAAATGGATTCCGATGGCGATGTGTTTCAACACTTAAGTAAAATAGAAAAAGAGTGCATGGAGTTCAGATAGCTATTTAAATATACTGAACAGCTAATTTAAGATATCAATATCTAAAATACATAATGTTTGCCAGGCTGCTAAAATGTACTTTTTATAAGCGGCTCTCCTGATCAAAATTTAAAGAACCAAAAGAGTGGTTTCCGACAGTTTCCCATCAATACGATGCACAACCCCGAAAACTGGTTTCCGAAATTTCTAAAATCTCCAGGCCTGCTTCTATCCTTACAAAATAAGTAAACGACTGTTAGCGGCTAAGGAAGGTAATCTACAAAGGATAAGACTTCTCACAAGGGGACTCAAATACTTCCCTCATTCATTTAGAAGGTACAAAAGGTGCTTATAGATGCAAATGTTTGATGGGCAATCAGTATCCATGATATGGTAAAAGGTGTTTATTAAAAACGTTAAAACTGATCTGGATAAAAATTTAAAAATTTAAAAGTTTGAAACAACTAAATTTACAACTGCAACTTCAGTCTTCATCAGAGTAAAAAAATATGCAGTTCGAGTGTAATGTACCAAAAAACTAAATTCAAAGTTACATATTCCCCTGGGGAACTTTGAATTTAGTTTTTTGGTACAATAAACTCGAACTGCGTATTTTATTTACTCTGATGAAGACTGCAGTTGCAGTCGAAAATTCAGTTGTTTCAAATTTTTATCCAGACCTGTTTCAACGTTTTTAATAAACACCTTTTACCATATCATGGATACTGATTGCCCATCAAACATTTGCATCTATAAGCTTTAAATCTATGGATACCAAAGTATCAACTCCATTGATCCACTAAGTTTCTACAAACGATATTTCTAGCAAGGCAAATAACTTGCAGCTACAGTACATGAACAAAACAAAACCAAATAACTGCTGCACTATTATCAGCAATGATCGGATCAAAAAGTAGCTGGTGATATTTTTATTAACTCTACCATAGAAACAAGTGATAGAAGGATTACTTGCATGGGCAACTATTTCTACCGATTACAGGTTTGTTAGACACGTGAAATACAATAAATCACTTCAAGCTTGAAGTGGTTCTTCATAAATAAAGTAAAAAGCTTGCGGATTCCAACAATAGCCCTTCATTAGAGTAACTGTAAAGAAATATACACACAAGTTCACGAACATTCTTATACCCAACAATATTGAATTACTTTTGGGTAAAACTCACCTCATTGGTAGACCCCATTTCACTTGCCTAGAATGCTATATATTAATTTTATTATAGGAAATATTTTATCTTCTAATAGAGGTTCTCACCAAAGCTCGGATTTTAGGATATTTTTGTGCTGCCCATGAAGCGGGATAACCTCCTAAAACACAAAAATATCAAATATGAAGAATGACAGATGTTAAGCCCACAGATAGCTTTGCAACACCAAGGTCATTTCTTCACCATACCTTAACCAAGGCGTAGCTGTGGATGGTTCAAGGGGATAAGGCAGCCTATCCCTATATCCTTTCATTCCCCCCCCCCCTAGAGTCCAAGAACTCTTGCTCTCGTATTTCTAACAATTTTATCACAGCAATTTTTCTTTTAGAAATATACTTGCTTTATGTGTTTGTGTTTTTGGGTATCCAAATGAACATTAATACTACCTTCACTACATCTAGTATTTGAGAGCCTTTGTATTTTTATCCCACGTTAAAAAACTACACACAAAGTCGTGTTCCTACACTTAAAACTAATTTACCGATAGCTAAATTTTACATCAGCACACCTGAACGTAATTTCATCACACCTAAAATCGATTTCTTCACAACTGAAAATTGTTTTTTTCCACACCTAAAATTCACTTTAGCACACCTGAAATTCATTTTGGTATACTATACCTAAAAATATTTCACAACCACTTCAAGTCATACAAAAAGACCAAAACGTGAGGTAAATGAAAATTTACTTATAGTAAATATATAAATACAATGCTATATTAAGAGCCACTCAGTCAAAGCTTTCTGTAATAGGGAGTATAATCTTCAACTAGGGGCAGGTTTGGGTGGGGCACCTGTAAGATCTGTGCTTTCCGATCAAAAAGTCTCCAGTTCTATCCCGGCACTGCCAAGATTTAAAGACTTGTGCGACTTTCTTTTCCTTCTACGCTAACTCAGCTTTCCATCCTTCTGGGGTAGGTTAATGCCTTCATGTGCCAGGAGTTAAGCTATAAATTAGTGTCTCGTCCAGGGGTAGTGAAAGACTCTAATTTGCTCAACACCACAGAAGCCGGAGATAAGTACCATGAGATTTGTAAAGGATTTAGCTTAATCTGAACTGTATTAACAACAAGGAATTTCGTTTGCATATTGATCAATGTGAAAAATCAACTTCTATGTTGGATTGACAAAACATGAGGAAATAGTGAAATAGCTGCTGTGAAACAATAAACAAACTGAGAATAGACATATCACTCAAGTCTCTTCACTACTGATAATACTTACCAATGGACCAGGCATAAATCACAATATTTTCCAATCTAAAGCCAAGCTTTTGAACTGCATACTCCACAACAACATCAACTGCATTCCTGTCATTCTCAGGAAAAGGTAAGCCCTGTGTTGATTGAACAGAGCAGTAATTTATTCATTTATGAATAAGAATAAGAAAGGCGTATATACCCAGGTAAACTATGGCTTAGCGTATGTAAAAAAATAATAATTTATTTTTTAAAACGGTTTTTAAATGAAGAAGATTCAAACATTCTGAGCGTAAGCAATTTATTTTACTGTTTAAAACCCAAACTTAGAAAACAAGCATTTTTAATTATAAGATAGTTTATCATGTAGTTTTCTCCATCTACAAAAACTTCAAACACCCTAATGTGTCACACTATTTTTGGAAACTGTGATAATGTACTAGAGATATACTTGTAGTCTACAAAGTTTAAAGCACCAATATACTGGATAGCGAATTATGTTAAGCCTAAACTAAAGAACATTCATAAAGCAAATGTTACTGCAGTCTCAATCATCAAAACATCTTTTTTCCATGTTTACATAGATCAGATGGCTTTCTAAATAGCTATTTTCAACTTGGTTTGATTTTGTGCAAGGTCACAATAAATCTTTAGAGATCTAAAATTATTACCCATGACTCTAGATGAATTGATAAATATGTATTAAACTATAAATCCTACATTGTCAATATAAAAAGAAAAAAAACTTACTGAAGTTTCAGACATTATAGTTCTTCGTCAAAGTAAAACGTTTTTATGAAGTTGTTCTTGTAAGGAAAAGTGTGTACTCGTAAATCGCTACTGATTCTGTATTAACTTAGTCTGAACATCCACGATTAAGAAAAACATTAACCCAAAAAGTGGACTAAAGGAGAGACAAGTGGTAAACTAGTTGTACGTAGTAAAACGTCTTATTTCGACGAAGGGCTAACGTCCGAAACGTCGCCAAGTTTTTTTTTCTCTTTTTATACTGTGTATAATTTACAAATATTTATCACAATATTGTTTCTTTAAAAGTGAAACACCAATGCATCTTACATTAGATTACCGATAGTTGGAAAAGTTTGTTGCCACTACTTTTTGCAACTAACTTTCCAAATTTGTAGCAAGGTGTTTTGTCGTGCAACAAGTCTGTATCGTGCATGGTAAAACAAAAAATATTGCCTTCCAACTTGTTTTGCAGCAATGTTGCACGACAAGTTGGGAGTTTTTGTGTCTCGGATTACCGTTTCTAAAGAAAAAAGGTGTGATAAAAGTAGTTCTAAAACTTACAGTACTACCACCAAATCCTGGGTGGTTCCATCCCAGAACTGAATATCCAGCTGAAATTATTTAAAAAACTTTCAGTTAATTTCTAATATACAAAAGTATCGCCATACAGTTAACCTCTTTGATCAGGGAGAGAGACGATCGAGATATAAAGTAGAATCACTGGCTCAGAATTAATGCCTTGAAAAAATTGGGATACAAAATCAATTGCGATTCTGAGCCGGTGATTTCACATTATACTGCTGGTGTTGGGACAAAATACATTTCTCATATTGGCTCTGGCGCTGAGCCACTCCACCAATATGGAAGATATTTTCTCCCAGCTAGCCGGCAATATAATGTGGAATCACCGGCTCAGAATCGCAATTAGTTTATATTATTTCTATTTTCTATTTTCACTAAAATATCATGGATTAGTGTCCTGTCTAGGGGTGGGAATTCCATGGGTAGATAAAGCCTTTGCTTTACATTACAGAAACTAGATATAAGTTTTTTAAACAATGAGCAAGTTTGGAACAAACATGAAAAAGAAACAAACCAAGGTTGAAAACAAATCAAGATGACTGAAAAGAAAAAAAAAGAAACAAATCAAACAATGTTGACCGCCAATACATAATTATTACAAAAAAAGCTTTACAAAAGAATAATCCGCATCAATTTAAATACCTTTAAGAGGGGTTGTCATCAGTCCTAACTCATAAAATCCAGCATTCCCTTCACAAGTGAGAACCTAAATAAACATACATCAAAAATATGTTTTTATGTTGCAATGATGATAATGATGATGATGATGGTGCTGCTGCTGCTGCTGCTGCTGCTGATGATGATGATGGTGATGATGATGATGGTGATGATGATGATGGAGATGATGGTGATGATGATGATGATGATGATGATGATGATGATGATGATGGTGCTGCTGCTGCTGCTGCTGCTGATGATGATGATGGTGATGATGATGATGGTGATGATGATGATGGTGATGATGATGGTGATGATGATGGTGATGATGATGATGGTGCTGATGATGATGGTGATAATGATGATGATGGTGATGATGATGATGGTGATGATGATTATGATTATGATGATGATGAGAACTGCAGATTCTTCATGTAAGAAAAAGAGAAAGGCTGGCAGGTCCAGATAATTAGTAAATACTCTAACCAGAAACTTCAATCTGGGTTCCAACAATATAAACTAGAATAGGAGAACTTGCTTTGTAGACACTGTTCCTGCCAAGTTGTGGCTAACAACAGTTTCTTTTCATTTGTATACAAAGTGTTTTGATCTACAATGTTTACTACACCATGAAAGTTGTTCTCCTATCATTTTACTGTTTATACATCAATTTTGAATTTGATTCTTTTATTTGTTTACTAGGAAATTGGTCTTTATGTTTGCAATGCATATTCATTCAACAATTTAAAATCAAACTGAGAAAAACAAAAAGAAAACTGGGATATCAAAATAATCGATCATTGACTGAGAATCTGGAATTACTTGGGTGCATGTGCACAATGGTAGTTTTGGTATGGTACAGTTATAGTACTGTAATGAAGTGTACCAGTGAATCATCAAAATGAGACTTTTGATTGTTGATATATAAAATATTTAGTTTCTAGACTTTCTTCTTACCAAAATATTTCCATTGTTAAAACTACTTGTATCCACTCTTTTGTCAAGGAACATCGTGTCTATTTCATTTCCATCTTTTGCACGTAGCTTGGCACGCTGTCCTTGCTAAAAAAATGTTTAACTTGTTATTTACCACTGCGTGCATGTTGCTGGTTACAATAATCTAATATGCAAACTTTGTTCAATGCACAAAAACTGCAACTCAAACTGCTAAATATGGGATTTACACCTTCGTGTCAGAACCTTTGAAGTTCACAAGTGACATAGAACAAAGAAAACAGTGAAGTCCAAACAAAAGATAGAACGAACATAATAATAACAAAACAATAAATAAAACTTCACAGGTTCTTCACCGAGGATGAGCCGAAATATATGACTCATTTCTTGCTTGATTGTGTAATCTGGAGAAGAAGGGCCTTGAAAAAAAAGTAGCCCAGTGAATCCTTCCAGAGCATCTTGTTTTTATCTATTTTTACATATAAACGTTTTAGAGACTTTCAGCATGTGTTTTGGCCACAATTGCAGCGTTGCTATTCATATTTTCTGTTTTTGACAGGACAAATGTTACTCAGCCAAAAATGGCATCAACACGGATTCAAGAAAGATAACCCAGTAAGCAAAAGGTTTTAACCAAATTAATCTTTCCTAAAAGCACCCAAAGCAGTTTCACCACAAAAAAGGAACCTTTTAAATATACTATACAGATGTCTGGTCAGGCCTTTATAACTACAATACCACAGAAGGTAAATAGCAAAAGAGCTTCTATTTTCATCATTAACTCACTTTATGCAAAAGAGCAGTTCTTCCTTGTAACATAGCATCAGCTGTGAAAAGAGAAATTTACAACACTACTTTGCATGAACATCATTGTAAGGAATTATTTGGTAGTAGATTCAGAATTTTTCCTGATTGCACCCATATTAAACAACAAAATTAATGATTACCATCTGCACTTTAACTTAATAAGTTACAAGCTGAGCTCATTACGTTGGTTATTGTAAGTAGAACCACAATTTGGCCAAGTTACCAGGTGAGCACATAGAAAAATAAATATCAATTAGAAATAGTGGATGTATGCTAGCAGCTGTGAAACATAGACTAAAGCCATTGAATTGGCATGGGCACTTTAATGTTACATATTCCAGTATTACAATGTTAGTAACCCCTAAAATTATCATATATAATAACTGTTTCAGCATTTTTGGCCAAGCCATTAATTAGCTTGGTCATTGATGATTTTGCTAAAGCTACTATAGTTAAGGCCCATTTAAATGGATCAAACATGTTGGTCAAACATCATCACACATTGTTGGACACAACATGTTTGACCTGTTTGAACAGCACAATCAAACATGTTGGGTAGTGTTGGACGGTGTTGGACAATGTTGGATGAAGTTTGACTTTGTTCAAACTTTTCATCAAACATCGTCCAACATT